>JABUQX010051580.1:35000-50000 GCA_015478945.1 Trachelipus rathkii | reverse complement strand
TCTTGTTCATCTCTGTATCTTGTTCATCTCTGTATCCAGTTCCAGCACTGTATCATCTTCCATCTCTGTATCCTCTTCCATCCCTGTATCCTCTTCCATCCCTGTATCCTCTTCCATCCCTGTATCCTCTTCCATCTCTGCATCCTCTCCCATCCCTGTATCCTCTTCCATCCCTGTATCCTCTTCCATCCCTGTATCCTCTTCCATCCCTGTATCCTCTTCCATCCCTGTATGCTCTTCCATTTCTGTATCCTCTTCCATCCCTGTATCCTCTTAAATCCCTGTATCCTCTTCCATCCCTGTATCTTTTTCCATCCCTGTATCCTCTTCCATCTCTGCATCCTCTTCAATCTCTGCATCCTCTTCCATTTCTGCATCCTCTTCCATCTCTGCATCCTCTTCTATATCTGTATCCTCTTCGACCTCTACATCCTTCTGTTCTATCTCTTCAAGTCTTTTGGAGGAAAGACTCACACCCAAGGCTTGGAAATGTTTCTGGCACTTCGGTGAAGGTAAATGGTCAAACTTGTGGTCGTACTTCTTTGATTTCCCATGACATGAACACTGCTACCGTGGGAAGGGTCCCTCGAAGTGTGCTGAGCGCATTCCCGAGGTGATTATCTCTGGCATACAGGGGTTCATCCATATTCTTTCCCTTAAACTAAACTTAAACCTTGGATTAACTACTGTTTGTTCTCGTGTTGTTCGCCCGCAGAGACGTTGCCTTCAGGAGTTACCGTTGCATTCAAAATCCACAAACTCGTGTAACTTATATTTCGTTTCGGAATCGTACAAAATCTAAATAAAAAAAAATCTTTTTTCTCCGTAGAAATTGCAATAATCTTCCTGGTTCCTCTTCCTCACGTCCTTTCAATCATTTTGCAGAAAAAAATGTTAATTCTAATTTTGCTTCTTCCTCTTTCCCTCCTCTAGTACCTTCAGAAGGCACATTTGCCGTTATGCCTTCAGCTAAAGTTGAATTCTTCTCTCACACCTTTGCCTCTAATTAAACCTTAAACCTCCTCCTCCTCCTTCAGCCTCCTGCTTCAGCCTCCTCCTTCCGAACTTGCATCATTCTTTGGTAAACTATTTCGTCTCTGTCTATCTACTTCGACCTTCCATTTCCGCTGGAAACGTTTGCCCATTCAATCTGTGCCAAAAAAGGGGACTCCCTCTTAGCTCTCAAACTATCGCCTTCACACGCGTTCTTTCTAAAGATTTCAAATCTATCCTTAACAGAAGGATTTTCAAACCTCGTAATTCTTCAATTCCTATCTCTGATCGCCAGCATAGTTTTCGCAAGAAACATTTACTCGCTATATTCTTTCTTCTCTGTGATTCTGATTTTCAGTCCTTCGGTATTTCAGTGAATCTTTTGCTGTGGGGCTAGACATATGGAAAGCCACCGATGGAGTCTGGCACAAAGCTTTGATTTCTAAACTTCCCTCCTTCGGTATCTATCCTTCTCTCTCTTGTGACATTCTCTCCGATTTCCTCTCCTTCCGTTTTATAACAGCAATTGTAGACGGCCACCGTTCATCCTGTAAAGCTCATAAGTAGTGGTATTCTTTAGGGCTCTGCCCTTTGTCAGCTCTTTAACCAACTTTTCATTAATTATAATTTTACTATTATTTTGTTCACCCATCCACTTATGTGCCAATGATTCCACCTTTTATTGCTCATTTCATTCTGAAAGATGTCCCACCCAACAGCAAGTGGCTCAAGCTAGACGGACAACCTTGGCGCAACTAACTCCCGACCTTTTTCAAATTTCTAATTGAGGTATTGAGAACATAGTTGTCTCTTCAATGCCTTAAAAAACTTCTCAGCTCCTTCATCTTACTACTCTACATATCATCCACACAACTACATCATCCTCTCGCTACTCTACATATCTTCAACACAACTACATCATCATCTTCGAAAACTCACAATTCAAACCTACGTCTGTCCTCAATATTCTTGGTGCTTCTTTTTCTAGTGATCTTAATTTGAAGGATCACATTACTTCTCTTTCTTAACAATCTTTTAAGATGTTGGTTGTTGTGGGGTGCCTTCAGAATCTCTTCACGCCCCACCAGTTCATTACATTTCATAGGGGCGTCGTTCGCCCATGTGTGGAGTATGTCTTACAAATCTGGGATGGTTACACTCTCACATTTCTCCTTAAAAAGGAGGGGTCTAGGGCTTTTCGTCTTTATCAACTCTCCTACTCTCACTAGAACTCTCCAATCTCTCCATCTGACCGCCGAACTGTTGCGTCACTTAGTAAAGTCACTTACAAAGAATACTTCTCTTCTGAACTCACCAGTGCCATAACTCCTCCACTGAGGAGGAGAGGGCTCATGAAACACGCGTTTCTGCACAGTCTCATCCTTTTCTCTATCCATCTCTCTGACCTCAGACTTAATCGCTATGCTCAATCTTATGTGCTTTACTGGTAAAGTCTAAAACACTTCCTTTGTATATTTTGCCAACTACCTTTGACTGGCATACTTTCAAACGCCGTATCGGGGCTTGTCGACCTTTGAATTGGACCCGACTTGGGAATTTCCCTATATATATATATATATATATATATATATATATATATATATATATATATATATATATATATATATATATATATATATATATATATATATATATATATAATTTTTATTTGCATCGGTACTCTAACAATTGCCTACTGCTGTAAGGTTTATTAGAGGAAGATCATTAGAATTATTCTAATAAACCCCTTTCGCTCTCCGGGAGAGAAAGTATCGCGAAACAGACTTAATTAACCTACTTCAGAATTTCTTCTTATGAAGTCCGTATTTATTATTTTTCATTGAAGGGTCCTTAGACACTCTTTCATTCAAGGCGCATGGCAACTCTCTGGGGCATTTCATTGTTACTGGAACAACCGACCAAAGTTACGCTAATATGGATAAATACAACTGTTGCGATGAAATATATATATATATATATATATATATATATATATATATATATATATATATATATATATATATATATATATATATATATATATATATATATATATATATATATATATATCTATTTAATATATATATATATATATATATATATATATATATATATATATATATATCACCATTTCTCGCATGGCTTCAAGGTGATTCTTATTTAAAAATATCACCAACATTCATTAAAATAACAATGATAGAGGGGGGGGGGGTTTCCAGTCCTTTGCCACCACATGAAGAGATTTCTTCTTATGATTTGACGATCTCTTATAGAAACGCAGTTTCACTCTTGCTAAACTTTTTTTTAAACTTTTTTTTTCTAACTTTAATTTTGCATTTAAATTTATTCAAATCGTAAAAGGAAATGTTGCCGAAAAAAGTATAGCTTCAAATTATATTTCAAATAAAAAACAATTTAAATGTTTCAATTTCGCAAATCCAAAACTCAAAGTAAATGGATTTTTTTTAATTGTTATTGTAATTTATGAAAATATACTTCTCAAGGCACCTATTTAGCAACCCTCTCAGATATTCGTAACCCTCTCAGATATTCAGACTTCTCTCCAATAATCTTTCAGACTTTCCTTCTGGCTTTTACCACGTCTACACTCAATGACGGTCTAATCATTCATATATATATATATATATATATATATATATATATATATATATATATATATATATATATATATATATATATATATATATATATATATATATATATATATATATGATATACGAGAGCATGGAGAACCATTAGTTAAGAGTTGTCATACTTAATCTCTCAAGACTCAATAATAAACACGGTTTGCCATCTTCATAAATTTAAATCATAAATGTTATTAAGAAGTAAAACTTATGTTTCAAAAGAATAATATTTAAAAAAGTATATTTTGTTTTCGGCACTTTTTATTTATTATAATTTCAACTAATTTGAAACAAGATCGGTGAAAAGCTGAAGTAATGCATATTTCCCACGGATGTTTGTTTTATTCGTGTATATATATATATATATATATATATATATATATATATATATATATAGTATATATATATATATATATATATATATATATATATTTTAAATGATATATATATATATATTTGTTTATATATATATATATATATATATATATTAGCGAAGTGAGACCATGGTAACAACTGAAACGTTTCCTCCTCATAATATCCCAAAAGGATAGATTGAATTTGAAGTAGAGACATAATTTCCATGTCCCTAGCCTGTCTATTCGTCTATAATAATAAAAAGGACAACCCCATTATAGTAGTAGTACTAAGAGATTGGAAGCCTCTTTAACCTTCCTCCTATTCTATCTCCTATTTCTCCAGAAAAAAATATTTATAAAACATTCGTAGTTTTAACGTTATGGATTTTTTTAATGGGATCTTTCCTAATCATTTTAATGGCTTGAAAGCGCTCTAATTCCTCTCCTTTTCCATATTTTGGAAACATTCTCAGTGCGTTATTGCTACACACCTGTAGCTCGACAGGTTGTCCAGGAAGAGGCTTCTTAATCTGATTTCGAAAAATGACCTTTTATTGTTTATTATTTTTTGACTCTTTTTTTAGTTATTTTAAATTATTTTATTTTTATTATTGTTTTTCTAAGTGAAGAACTTAAATGTCTTCTCAACTAATAGATGTGTTTCTTGCCTGATTAAGAACAGACAACACTAGAATTAGCAAATATAACATATGAGCCAGAAAGTTTTCCTTGTAATGATGTTTGAGAGGCCAGCCTCACTTTCATTATAATATGTTACAAAAAGAATAAATTTATTCTCTGAAATATCATTTCTTCTCTTCCTCATATTTTGAGGCTCCTTTTCCTTCACATTTTTATCAAAATTAACCCTATATAATTTTGCTTTTATTCTATCTTTCAAGATTCCTGTATAAAATAGAGTCAATCTGTCTAAGAATGAAAATACAGACACCGTCTCAATTGGATTATCACTCTTGAAAACATTCATAAATATGTTACATAAACATTATTAAAATGAAAATACAGACACCGTCTCAATTGGATTATCACTCTTGAAAACATTCATAAATATGTTGCATAAAAATTATTAATATATATATATATATATATATATATATATATATATATCATATATAAAAAAATTATTATATATATATATATATATATATATATTATATATTATATATTATTTATATATATATATTATTATTATTATTATTAAGTTATTATTTATTGCAATAAAATGTTTTTTTTTTACTTTAAATTTGCTTTAGGGGATTTTTATGGAAGGAAGAATTACTGCAGATATTTTCCTTTACCTTACAAGGTATTTATAAAGGTATTCTTATGTATATATATATTATATATATACATATATATATATATTTATATATATATATATATATATATATATATATATATATATATATATATATATTATATATATATATATATATATATATATATATATATATTATGAAAAGCAACTGCAATACGGAAAGAGTGCTATGAAGGAAAAACAAAGCATACCGGAAATAATGGTAAATATAAAAAGGAAGCCAATTTTATTCACACAAATATACTACAACATACATTTTAATTCATACACGCTTAAATAAAACACAAACACGCACACACGAACATACACATTAACATCTACAGGAGCGAAGTATAATATTAAAGGGAATATATACAGAAGATCACTTTGGGAAGCAAAGAGAATTAATGAGAGAGAGAAGGGGGGGAGGGAGAGGAGAGAAGAGGGAGAGAGGAAAATGAGGAAAAAGAGAGGAGTGAGAAGGAGAGAAAAGGAAGGAAATGAAAGAAAGTAATGAGAGAGAGAGAGAGAGAGAGAGAGAGAGAGAGAGAGAGAGAGAGAGAGAGAGAGAGAGAGAGAGAGAGAGAGAGAGAGAGAGAGAGAGAGAGAGAGAGAGAGAGAGATATTAAAGAAGACTACTAAGAAGGAAAGCAATAATAAAATGAAAAATGTTACATAATAATAAAAACAGGAGAAAAAAAGACCATACTAAAAGTCTCCGAATGCATTTCCTGTTACGTATTCAATTATAATTTTTATAATTTTAAAAACAAAAAAAAAAAAAAAAGTAAATTGTTTCTAATACGTCAAAGAGAAGCATAAAAGGTAAAACAAAATGAACTATAGTCTTTCAAGTCATGTTATATATATATATATATATATATATATATATATATATATATATATATATATATATATATATATATATATATATATATATATATATATATATATATATATATATATATATATATATATATATATATATATATATATATATATATATATCAGTGGCGTAGTTAAGGATAGGCTGGGTAGGCAGTGCCATCTTATTTTTAAGAACAAATTAATAAGAAAAACAAATAAAAAAATATAAAAAATGTTAATATAATAAGAAACCATAAGAAAATTAATCTACAAAATCTTAAAGAAATATAAACCAAAAATGAGGTATTTATGCTTTGCCTCCTATCCACTGTTTAACTTGCCTACTTAAGGTAGGCGTAGCTGAAATAAAATATATCCTATACTTGCAATGATATTAAGGCAGGCGAGCCTGCCGTGCGTCGTACTCGCCGTGCATCGTTAGATGTTGCCATAAATATGGTTTTTTAAAATTTTCTTTGGAAACAGTGTTTCACTTGCAATTTTAACATCTTTTATATATATATATATATATATATATATATATATATATATATATATATATATATATATATATATATATATATATAT
The DNA here is from genome assembly GCA_015478945.1 of Trachelipus rathkii. Taxonomy (NCBI): domain Eukaryota; kingdom Metazoa; phylum Arthropoda; class Malacostraca; order Isopoda; family Trachelipodidae; genus Trachelipus; species Trachelipus rathkii. The sequence goes on along the minus strand of JABUQX010051580.1, from coordinate 43,230 downwards.
ATATATATATATATATATATATATATATATATATATATATCAGGGGCATATATAGGTAATAGGTTGCTCCTACCCAACATTTTTTAGGTTTTAAATAATTGAAATTAAATTGTAAAAGTATACTAAATTATTAAAATTTATATAAAAGTTAAAAGAAGCTATTTTTCATCATAAATTAAAAGAAAACAAATCCACAATAATAATAGCTATAATAATAATTGAATTATTTTAAAGTCCTGCTCCTACTCTGATCTTAGAAGTAAATCTCTTTGCATTGCCCGGGGCGGACGAATGACGTCATTTTTTACGTTAACTCATAAGAGAGCGGACTATTCTTCCTACCTATAATAATCGCTAAAATAATCGATAAATATATATGAAATCTTTCGTTCTCTCCCGTAAATATTATCGAAATATGTGGGCGTGGCGTAGGTAGTTTCTTTGAAATTTTTCTATCGAACGGGTTTGTTTATTCTGATATTGATTAATTTCTTTATAACTTCTTATTTATGGTATTTAGCATTATACATAAATTAAGTGAAATAATGCATAATGGAGTAAGTGTAGATTTATATTAAAGAAAAAAACGCTTTTAAAAACTTATCTATAAACGACAGCTCTATTTTTAAAAATGATAGGCCTAAGACAATTGGAATGTGATTTAAAAATTAAGTATTGGGTAAATATAATGTAAACAAGCTTTTCATACAAATAAATAGGTACGTATTATAATTATTAAAATATGTTTTGATGTTTTCGTTAGCTATATATATATATATATATATATATATATATATATATATATATATATATATATATATATATATATATATATATATATATATATATATATATATATATATAAACTCTGCCTACCCAAGTGTATTCTTCCAGGTACGCCACTGATATATATATATATATATATATATATATATATATATATATATATATATATATATATATATATATATATATATATATATATATATATATATATATATATATCCCAATAGGATATAAATAATTTAATTTCACGCCTTCAACGTCTATACTAATGTTTTTTACTAACTTTAAAACTACTTATGGAAATAATATCTGATAAAAAATACACAATATTTGATTAGGATATATTATACTATTCTTATTTTTTATTTTCATAACGTATATAAAAAGTTTAGTTCCCGTACCATATTTTCTTAAAACATTGAAGACAATATTGGGGGAATGTAATGGGTGTCGTCAAATTGGGAGGAGGCAGATTCAAGGGTGCAAGGCGCTTGACTCCTCCCCCCAATTTATGACCGTATAATGCACGCATATATAAGTTATATATATATATATAGTGATATATATATATATACAAATAGATATAAATATATATATATTATATATATATATATATATATATATATATATATTGCCTACCCATGTAAAACATCTAGCTACGCCACTGATATATATATAGTTATATATATTATATATATATATATATATATATATATATATATTTATTATATATATATATATATATATATATATATATATATATATATATATATATATATATATATATATATATGCTATCATGGACAGAGACGCATGGCAGACGCTATTGTAGGCACGCAAGTAAACCCTGGTACCTAGCAAAAATACTGAAAACATGTTATTTGGAGATTTGGTTGTAATATTTTTAAATTTGCCTTTCATTTTAGTTAAACTAGTCTCCAGAAAGTTAGGCAAGGTTAAAAAAAAAGTAGATGGCTACAATGGACGATTTGTGATGGTATTCTCTCATTTAACGTAATTAAAAAAAAAAATAAAGGTGGTCGCCGGAAGCAAAAACAAACAAATGCAAAACTTAAAAATTGAGTTTCTGTGAAATCGAGCAAATACTGTTTTATTCGAGGTTTTCGAATTCAATGTTTGTTCGAAATCGCAAGAAAGGAAATCGATCAAATACTGTATTTAAGACTGATAAGTACAGTATTTGATATATTTTATTACTTGCGATATCGAGGAAACACCATACTCAAAAACCCCCAAGTATAGTAATTTATTCGATTTAGTTTCCTGTGAAATTTAACAAACACCTTACCAAAAACCTTAAGTACTGTATTTGTTTTAAGTTCGTTTACTGCGAAATCGAAAAAATATGGTATTTGTTCATTTTTGTTTACAGTAAAACCAAAACCGTACTAACCATCTTACTTACACAATATCTGATAGAATTTGTTTTATGTGAAATCGAAGAAAATAAATATCGTATTTAAAACCTTTAATATGATATAAATTACAACATACGTACAATAATTAATTTCAAGCAAAATTGGCAATCTGTCAAAGCAAAACTAAGAAAGAAAGGAGCTTGCCAAAACAACAAATGTTCAACGTGAATTCTTCATAAGTTAATAACTTCGATCCTTAAAAAAAAAAAAAAAATTCTCAGCAGGACTTCAATGAGTAAAAATTATAGAAAAATAAGATTTAAATTTTGTTTATAAATAGATCTTAAAAATACATGTAAAGCATAACAATACTTTATTATATACATAGATTTTAATTTTGACAACTTGCATAATCATAAAACTTTTATTACAAAATGAATTATCATATCGATTGCGAGAGGGTTAAAGAGCACGAAATAGTGTTGGCCGAGCACCAGAATTTTGGGCACCGCACCAGATTGAGCGCACTACGCACCACACCAATCGTAATTTTTTTTCGCACATCATCGCACCTTTATGTTTAAATGCGCACCACGATTATCACCTAATCGCACCCGGTGCATCGGTCAACTCTAATACGAAATACTCCTCCTCCGATGTTCTAACGATAAGAAAATTTTAAATACAGAGGTATTAGAAACCAATAAAATATTCATTCATACCCTATTTTTAAGTTTTTAACCTTAAGCCAAAGCCCAACCTTCGCTCAACAGATACTTGAATATTCAAACTCCACTCAACAGAAAATTGAATACTCAACCTTCACTCAGCAGATACTTGAATACTCAACCTTCACTCAACAGATACTTGAATATTCAACCTTCACTCAACAGATACTTAAGTTCTCAACCTTCACTCAACAGATACCTGAATATTCAACCTTCACTCAACAGATACTTGAATACTTTTTCATATCCAAGTTTGTAAAACTCATAACTAAGTACTTTTTAACCGTTTTTCCTACCAATATTCGACACTTATTCGAGATATATCTGATTCAGATTCATTCTGAAATAAAAAATAATTAAAATAAACAACGCAAACAATATAAAATCTTTTTAAAAAAAATAGAGAAATTTTCAAGTATTTCGAAAACTTAAAACACTAAAGAGTCAATTGCAAAACAAGAATAAGAAAACGGTAACTATCTATGTAAGGTAATTAAATTATTGAAATACAGGATATGCGTAGCTGAACAACAACAAAAATTTATATTCTCTTTAAACTATTCTCGGGGAAATGGCAGGTAGTAATAGTTGATAGTTGTCGCTTGTGCTCTGAGTCGTGTGTGTTTGTCCTCACCGTTTTTTTTTTAATATGTTTTTAAGTTTTTAAATTTTTAAATGTTGTCTTAAGCTTTAATTTAAACGTCATTGTTACTATTTTGGTATTTTGTTTTAATTTTCAATTCTTTGCCAAGTGTTTTCAATGTTTACTATTTACAAATCATGAGAATTTCAGTTAAAACCTTTATCGTTCAGAATCTTAAGCTAAGTTTTATTTGTATTTTTATATTCTTTTAAACATTTTTTGATATATTAGGATTTTAGCTTTTGTGCTCCTTTTAATTAACACTTGCTAATATAAAGTTTATTTTTAAGTTTAAACAATTATTAAAGCCGTTTTCCATTTTGCATTTGTGCTAACGCTCGATAAGAAATACTAATCCAGTTTTAGCACGAATTTCTGGCATAATCAAACGATTGTTTACAAATATTTTTGATCAGCTGGTCTGATGGAGCACGTGGTTTTGGAATAAACAAAAATAAAAAAAATAAATGGTTTTTATTACAAATAATTGATCAACTATTGTGATGGAGTTTATCGATTTGGAAGAAATTAGATTTAAAGCTAATTTCATGAATGAAACATTCATCAAATCAACGACTTACTACGCCGCCATCTTGTTTGCTTACATTTGTTCGTTAGCATTTTCCTTAAATTCGGTAAGCACGGGAAATAGCAACCTTACAGAATTTAGGAAATTTGTTATGTTTGGTTAGCATTTTTCTAGATTTATGCTAAAATTGACAAAATGGAACGCAACTTTAGCATTTTCCAAAATTTCGTTAGCAAAAGTGCAAAATCGAAAACGCCTTAAGTTTTAACAAAAAATCCACCCGCAAGTTAGCTTGAACATGTTTGACAGTCGATTAGTTACGATTTGCGGGCCTATTTATATAATTTAAATACTGTACTGGTATTTAAAAGATTAAAAAAAGAAACACATGGCAGTAAGTATACATATAAATATGAAAATTTTAAACTTCATAATTTTTTCAGGCTCATTTTCGAGTTTTTTTTTTTAACGTTTTACTTTTCTTTCAGCTCATTTTATACACTTCATAAAAATCGGAAAGTAAGTTTCATTGAAATTGGCCAGAGGCGTTGGGATTAATAACTGCCCTAATATATATATTATATATATATCTAATATATATATATGATATATATATATATATATAATATAAATATATATTATATATATTTATATATATATATATATATATATATATATATATAATATATATATATATTATAGCAATTTCCTTTAAAGGATGTTACATAAAAATGTTTACATATCGAAATATCGCTGAACCCTAATCGTCTAACCATACACTGTGACGTGTTAACTTAAAACTCCAATAAAAGAAGAGAAAAGTTGCCACATGTTGCTTTTTATATCATGTTAAATATTTATATATAATTTTGTTTTCATTTTTTTTTATTTATTTTCTGAATTGGCTCGAGCCGACGGTGGGACAGAGGGGGGGCGAAGTCCCCCGTCATCCCGCTGAGGCGAGAGACCCTGACTCTTTGACATCTTGGCGATTTTAATCTTGGGTATTCCTTTAGTTTAAAAAAAATAAAAAAACTATTGGCAACCTTGTCGCACTCTATTGCCTGAAATAATCGAAAAAAAATCGATTACATCGCTCGTTCGATAAAATATCGGTTAACATCCTTTTAAAGCGAAAGTTTCCTTATATCTTATATATATATATATATAATATATATATATATATATATATATATATATATATATATATATATATATACTTATATATATATATATTATATATATATATATATATATATATATTATATTCTCTTATATATATATATATATATATATATATATATCTATATTATATATTTAATATATATATATATATATATATATATATATATATAATATATTATCTCTTTATTTTTAGTTGTCACCACCACTCACGGGCAGAGCCTATTCAAGGAGGGGTGTTACACGGTCTAGAGCTCACAACTATAGCAAATTACGCAGATGAGCCCAGACGCAAGCTTTGAAGTGAGGGAGATTAATTCAGCAGGAAACAACAGAAGATGGAAGAGATTTCCACAGACAGAGGTGGCAGGAAAGAGGAGCACCGCAGCGTACTAGCCTGGAGTTACCAATATCCACACCAAACTCATGCGCAGACACAGCACCCCTTGTGCAACGCGGGCGCCGTAAAGGTGGTGGTACGCGAGTTACAAGTTCCCTCGAGCACCTGCCGCTGCGGTACTATAGAAAAGAGATAAAGCAAACATCGCGCCGCAAGATAGAGGGTCAAGTGAAGTGGAAGGCGGAACAGTTTTATAAGTCTTTTGGCTTTGACTGCCCTGTCCAAAAGCCGGGTGCAACCAGAGCCCCCAGATTATGAGAGCAGTAATCTACACAGGGCAAAGGGCGATGAGGCCATCGGTTAGCTTGGAGTAAACTGAGAAGAAGAAAAAAAGTCTCGCAGTCTAAAACAGAACTCCCAGTTTCCTTGAGGCCGCACTAGCAACCATTGTGATGTGTAAGGTTTCCAAGACTTTTTTTTTTGTTAATGTTAAAGGCCAGGATGTTTATATTGTCAACAGGAAGAGACGAGAGAACCGTCGAAAAGAGATAGAAAGTTGGAAGGTGTTTTAGAGAGGGAGATTTGTAAAGTTGAGTTTTTAAAGACTTAAATTTCACAAGGTTGAGACGACCCACCCGGAAATTCTATCCAGATCTGCGGGAATAGGAAAGATTAAGACGAGTGGCAATTCTAGAAGTAAAAGAAGGAGGAGAATTGAATGAGTTGAAGCATGAAGGGTCGAGTCGAATCGCATACGAGTGGAATAGAGTTGATGTGTGCAGGTGAGATCATTATTAATATGAAAAGTAAGATAAAGTAGGAGATAAGACAGAACCTGAGGAACACCACAATTGACAGAAAAAGAAGACAGAAGTCGCCGTCAACCAACAGCCGATATTGACGCGGGATTGCGAGAAAACTAGACATAAAGTAGCAAAGAGAAGGAGGAAACCAAAGGAGGGAGCTTGGAGAGCAGTGAACGCGTGCCATACCCGGTCAATGCTTTGGATATGTCAAGCGCCACAACGCAGTCTCTCCATAGTTCCTAAGGGCGGAAACCATAAATCAGTAAGATAGGAATGTATATCGCAGTAGGCCTCGAGCGTCGAAAGCCGTACTGGCGATCGGAAAGAAGTGAATGAGATTCCAGATGGTCTAAGAAATGAGAGTTGAGAAGAGGTTCAAAGATCTTAGATAGATAGAATACAGGTGAGAGCTAAAGGGCGATAGTTTGAAGGATCAGAGCGGCTTCCATTTTTTTCGGAATCGATTGGACATGCGCGTGCTTCCAACACTGAGGGAAAGTGCTCAGTATTGAGACATTAGAGAAATAATTGAAACGAGAGGAAGGCCAAGCACGGAAGGCACACTCCTCAAAAACACGGGGAGGAATGCCATCCGGGCCACCGCCCTTCCTAACGTTCATAGTTTTCAGGAGCCATGGCCCGATCAAATGTCACAAGGCAAAGGGCATAGGACAACTGAGAGGAGGAGGAGGAGGAGGAGGAGGAGGAATGCCAGTAATCATCTAGGGTTGAGTTAGAGGAAAATAGGAGGCCGAGAGATTGGCCTTTTCAGTTTGGAGATTAGCAAAGAACCATCAGACCGAATAAGAGGAAGGAAAGGCAGATTTTACAGAAGTTGTTAGAGATGTTTTTGGCAAGAGGCCAGAAAGATTTGTCAGTCAGGAGACCAAGGAGGTTAGCAGCACTTCGTTGATGAAAGCCGCTTTTGCTCGTCGAAGAGTATCCTGCAACGATTTCTAGCCTGAATGAAATTAGCAAGAGTGATAGGAGAACGAGGAATTTTTCCACTCCCGATACGCACTGTCTCTAGGCTGAATGGCCAGAGAACAAGTTACGATCGACCATGAGATTATGAGGAAGAAAGATTTAGTCGAAGAAGGAATGAACCTGCTTATCCATCAGTGGATTCCCACCCTATCGGCAGAAGCTGAAGCGTCACCAGAATCAAAGCAGTCATTCCAATTATAGTTTAGCGTAGAAGCACGCAAGGCCTCCAATCGGCCGATCAAAGTGCCAGCAAACGCGTAGGGCAGGATGGGCTGTTGGAGAGAAAGTATTAAAATTAAGAGATATAAGGTTGTGGTCAGATTTACCGATAGGAGCGAAGGTGGTGTATTTATAGAGAGAAGGAATAGTGTGAAACATAGGTCAAGTGTTGTTCAAGACCTTGGTTTAGGACGATCGAAGTGGTGTGGGTGTTTTAATTAGTTGCTTCCAGATGTTTGAGAATACTAAATGATTCGGCCCCTCCCATCTAAATTAGTATGAGAGACAACCATCAGTGTTGTGTACGTTTGAAATCCCCCTAATAGAAGACGCTAGTATTTGGATGAGAAGATATAACGTCTCGTGAGAAGTAGAAAGATAATCTCAAAAAAGGCGTGAAAATTGGTTCTGTTAGGAGAACAGTAAGTAGCAGAAGCATAAGAATGCTAGTAGAAGGAAGAAAGATCATATATAAATATATATTATATATATATATATTATATATATTATAAATATAATATATATTAATAATATATATATATATATTTATATATATATTATATATATATAATTATATATATTATATATATATCTAGTATTATGTATGTATGTAGCTGTATGTAATGTATGT
>JABUQX010051580.1:25000-30000 GCA_015478945.1 Trachelipus rathkii | reverse complement strand
CTGCAGCCATATTATGTGCGTTATCCCTTACTATAAAATGAATTTTTTATTAGAAGGAATATTGAATTCTTCCATAACATTTTGAAAACAACACTTATATTATTAGATGCTGTGTGAGATTACGTGAAAAGGTGGAACTCGAAGGATAGCATTTATATTCAATTGCTCCAATTATTACAAAGCTCAAGGCAAATATTTCATTCTCACTTACAGTTCACGGGTATATAATTAATCAAAACATATTGCATAAAATTACTAAACAACATTGCCAAATGTCTGCCTCACCCTGGACCTCTTAAAATCCCAACATGATATCTTAAGGCTCTACATAAAGATGCGCCGCTCAATCCAGTTTTCTTTAATTAAATAGAACTAAGGAGAACTGAAATTACAATTAATACGGCAGACTTCGAAATATTTTCTTTGAAATATCATAATAGATTCGATAAAAATTTATTTTTCCAGATTGTAATACCAAAGAATCGGTCAAGAATCGGTACAATTTTGGCCGATTCCCGATTGCCGATTCCTGAAAAACAGAGCCGATTTTCCTCCCTATTCCGATTGCCGATTCCCGATTAATCGTCCCATCACTAATATATATATATATATATATGTAGTATAGGATATATATATGTAGGATATATATATAGGAGTATATAATAATATATATATAAATATATATATATATTATATATAATATAATATATTATAACCTAAATAATTATTAATATATATATATATTATATATATATATATATAATATATATATATTATATATATATATATATATATATAAGGCGATTTTATTAATTTTAATTTTATTTTTTATTTATTTAATATTTAAGCTTAATAATTGATAAGTCGAATATTTAGAGTTTGAACTCACATGCACACGTGATTAATAAAATCAGCATCAATAATCGCAGATGCGGTTGCACATATTGAAAATGATGCCAATATCCATAGATGCGGATACCCGGTCAATCTCTTCAAAATAAACTCGTACAGACACTGGATAGGTCAACGGTAAATCCATTTTCATTAAAAAAATTATAATAAAAAAAGTTTATAATAAATTTATAATAAAAAAGTTAGTTGGAATCCTGCAGACAGAAAATATGGGAGAAAACTAAGTTTCATAATAATTGACAATGTAGTATCATGCATAATAACAGTACTATAAATGCATGGCAGATGAAATACGAAGCTCCAAAATGGTTATTAAGGCACTATAATCAAATACCATTCCAAAATTATAGAGCTTTATTTGTGCTTGCCTGCATCTTAGTGGCACCAAAATTAAACCTATATCAATTTCTTCATAATGGATGAGTCAAAGGAGATTTTACTCTCCATCAGCGGGATTCAAACACTGGACTCCGCGTCACTGAGTTAACAGTAACCGGGCGCTCTATCCACTAGGCCATCCACGTTCCCAAAAAATGAACGTTTCAAGTCTAGCTTATATACATATGCTTATATCCATATGTATATAAAATCAACGTATTTGTACAACGTGCATTCAATTTAAACAATAGCGAAACATTAAACTTCAAATGTTCATTTTAATTAAAATCAACATTATTAAATAAATTTTTGTCTTATAGATTTTAGTCATAGAATTTTATGCTCTTACAAAATTGCTTTATAACGCCTCAATATGGAGTAGAATTCTGTCAATATTCAAGCATTATCGATTTTACAATACAATTGCAACGCTGATAAAAATAGAAATGTACAAATTTATGCATATCAAGATCCAATAAATGGAATATTCAATAATATCCACGTGATTCGATATTTGCACTATACATGCAACATTATATATATATATTATATATATATATTATATAATATATCTAAATATATAATATCTATATTATATAATATATTTATGTATATAATATTTAATATATATGTATATAAATATATATATATATATCACTATATACTATAAAAAAATATATATATATATATATATATATATATATATATATATATATATATATATATATATATATATATATATATATATAAACTCCCAGGTAGGGCTTTCGCCCTGTCAGTTTGGTCCAGCATCTTCTCCTTCTGGCCCGAAACTCTTAACACTAGAACACTTTGGAAAACCATTTCTCGGCGAAATGCCCAGTCCGATGAACAGTCCTCGAGTTAAACATACTTAGGTAGGATTTTCGCCCTTTCAGCAGGTCTAGAATCTTCTTCAACTAGGCCTCAAAACTCGTTCTTCCAGAGCTCTCCAGAGGATCGTGCTTCTAGGCGCATAAGATTCCAACGCTGGTCCAAGAGTAATACAAGCAAAAAGGAAAGGACCGGGTTGCTAGCCCTGTCGCCCTATAACCATGCGAGTGGAGGGGGGGGGGGGGGGAGGGGGGGGGGGGGGATAATATTATATATATAATATATATATTATTATTATATATATATATATATCATATTATATATATTAGATATCTCTATATTTTATATATATATTATATATATTTAATAATATAATATATATATATTTATAATATTCACCCACACCTTATATATAAATATATATATATATATATATATATATATATAATATATATATATATATATATATATATATATATATATATATATATTATATTATATATAAATCTAACCATTATATATATATATATATATATCATCACCCACCTTCTTTCCCCAAAAACTGGGGTCGAAGCATCACTGGACAGATTTAGTAGTAGAAAAACATGACAAGTCGAAAAGAAGGCCCTGCTTTCCCGCCCCCTTTATATAAATATATAACATAAATATATTTAATATATTTTAATATATATATATTATATATATATATTATATATATATATATATATATATATTAATATATATATATATATATATATATATATATGTTTATAATAAAGATTGAAGAAACAAGATAGGGACAATGATAAATAAGACAAGACGCACGCAGAGACCAGGATCAATGAGATATGATAAGAATAATATCAGTAGTGTTGGCTATTTAGTGCTTTTCGTACTAAAACTAGCGCATTTCGTGTTAATTTAGTGGGAAAAAATACAAAAACAGGATATTTTCTTGTTTTGACAAAATTATAGCGATGTTAGTGTTTTAATTATCATTATTTTTGCGTCAAATCCGATTTTTAACGCCTTTCTGTATTATATTTAGTGCCTTTCAAAATTATGACTTGAAAACACAGACTAGTAGCACATTAAGATAGTCGATACAGGTGACGCAGGGCAAAACAACATTCAAATTCTGTATGAGGTTTTAACAACATAGAATTGGCGAATATTGAAAGATAGTTTTGAGGTATTAGCTGAGAATGCCACTGCATTTTAGCCCTACTGTATTTTATTCATAGGGTGAACTAATTTACTTAATTTCAGAATCAGATTTTGATTCAAAGTTGGAGAAAAACATGCCACAGTACAATTTACAAAAAGCGGTAAAAGTCTACCTAGAAAAGTAGTTAAAAAAAAAAGGAAAAAAGAAAACCTAGTTGAGAATTCGCCTTTAACTCAACCTGTTATCAATCATACGCCCTCTAGTTTAAAATTAAAATTCTATCTTGCGCATTTGGAAATCAATTCAGACTCATGATACAGCACAGAAATGTGTCTTAAACACAATGTTCAGCAGCCATTTCGAGAGGAAGATCTGCACTACTCTGTTCTGGGTCTTAATTTGGATACCTAAATTAAATATACAGGTTACAAAAATCTATACTGTGTTGAACTGCGTCACCTGAATTGATCACGTCTCAATGTCCACAGAAACGTAAGCAAGGTAGAAAATGTCTATAATCTACAGGTCAGATCCATAAGTAAATCTATAAGTAATGTTGAAGGTTTATTATTGCTCAACTTCACAATGTTATGATATATATATATATATATATATATATATATATATATATTATATATATAATATATATATATATATATATATATATATAATATATATATATATATATATTAATACATATAATATATTATTATATTTACATATATATATATAATATATATAATTATATATATATATATATATATATATATAATATATATATATAATAATACAATATGTATATAGTATATATATATTATATATATATATATATATATATAATTCGGTGTTTTCAAAAGAGAGAGTATTTGCATAAGAAAAAAGAAACAAGTAGTATATAGTTGGTACGTTTAAAATTTATCATATATACCTAAGTACATGAAAACATAGAAAAAAGAAAGTGAATACGTGTAATTATTTCAATCGTCGTCATAGCCGTGAAAGTATACCTAAACTCCCTTTCTTTTTCCATCCCCAAAATTAACCTTAAACCTGAAAGACCTTTTAAAAAATGTCCATGCAAATTAAAGCCATCGCAGCTCCACTCGCATTGATTAACCATTTTAAAAAGCTCAAAATACAGAAAAAAGGGGGGAAAAAAAGCCGCCACAATAAATCTTTTCCCCATAAATTAAAATAAAAAAAAATTTTAATTTCGAAAATAAACGTCTGGTTTACTCTTGAAACGCCGGAGAGGCATATTTGCATAAAAAAACACAATAATCTTGTATATGCAAATGCTGGTGAGTTAATGTATTATTCTATTGCTTTTTAAAAGCTGAATGCATGGGGCTCTATTGCATGTATATACACGCACGGCAATTTCCTTCCGCAAGAACTACACTCACATAAAAAGAAAACACACCTGTGTGCAAGCATTACACACCATAAACATTAAATGAGGAAAAATATGATATAATATTATGAGAGCATTTAATATTCTGTCTCTGTTTGCGAAAAGGAATAAAAAAAATTTGTATGCGCCATGCGCTGATAGTCGCCATTGCAAGAAATAGTGCAATGAAATAGATATAAAATATTTTATAATTTTATATTAGAGTTAGTTTAATCGATGTATGAATTATGTTGTTTCAATATGATAATAAAGTGACCAAAAAATATCATAATTATG
>JABUQX010051580.1:0-17500 GCA_015478945.1 Trachelipus rathkii | reverse complement strand
CATACATGCAAACATTGAATGTAGAGAGTTTACAAAATATAAAATTTATCATAAACAATTTAAACATATTATACAATGAGAGGCACATTCAAATACTTAGCATATTTGATTATGTCCGTTAGACATAAGCAAATATACAAACTTTGAATTGCAAAAAAATACAAATTATATAAATAATTAGAGGATATTACACACAAGTTGGATATAAGATAGTCACTTGGTACGAGGAATCGTGCAACTTCTGACATTGGTGAGAAGATTAAATCTATACGTGAATATTTTGATCCATATAGGCTAAAATTGGACGTCTCATTCGAAGAGAAACTCTGACACTTTGGATGAGACAAACTTATGGAATTCTTGAAAAGGAACTTTTTGCGAATCTGGTTTGGTATAGGTTTAATGTCTACAACCACCACATGGGCGTCAATCACCTGGAGATAATTTTTTTTTTTTTATTTTTTGCATTTGTAATTTTTTCATTTGTAAAAACATGAAGTGGTACTGAAATAATCAGAATTCGAACAGAGGCAGCCTGAAGTGTCGCAGCGGGAATTCAAAATGAGTAAATCAGACATAATCCTAAAATTAATTGAGAATGAGAAAGAAGGCCGTATCGGGATAAGGTTGCTTGCGGTTATTTGAGTTATCTTTTTGGGTGTTCTCGATTTGGACGATTTTTATTTTTTTTTTTTTTTTTTTTTATATTATTGTGGTGGTTCTTTTCTTCATTTTGGTTGTTTCCTTTGGTTGCTTCAGAAGCCGCTGATTGAATTCTGGGTGTTTCTTCTTCGGGTTCACCAGAATTATGATAGAGGACAAATCTTGCTCAGTTGGTTGGTTTACTATTTGAGAGACACTACTAATATATACATATTTAATACTAAATGGCAGATTTAAAAAATCTATATTTAAATGATGCTATTTTATTTATTTAACATTAGAGTAATTCTAAAGTTGCCCTACAACTGAGGGGATTTAACTCTTTTTCTCTAAAAGTAGAATGAGAAGTCACGCTGTTTTCCTATAAATTTGACTCCCTTGTCGAATTCTTCTTTACGGAATTTTGTGATCGAGATTCGGAGTCGCGGACTTTCCTTGAATTTTACTCCCTTGTTGAAAGCTGGCGTTTTCTAGTACTGTGTAAGTTGGGCGGAGTGAGTTCAGGAGATAAGTATCCTCCTTAGTGAGTTCTTCATATTTCTTCTTGATTTCTGTATCTGACTGAATATGCTCAACGAGATTCAGGCTTTTTATATACTATTCGTCTAACTTATGTAAAAATTTTGCTTCCGCAATTTTTACATAAGCTCGAACATAAATTAAAATTTCAATTTCTAGTGAATAGTTTCAATTGAAAGGTTCATATATATTAATCTCAATGTATATATATTATATATTATAATTTATATAATATTTATATATATATTATATTCATATATTATATGTATATATTATATATATATATATATTATATATATATATATTAATATAATACATAATATATATATTATATATATTTAATTAATATATTATTATATATATAATATATATATATATTATATATATATATATATAATATATATTATTATTATATAATATTATATTATATAATTATTTATATATTATTATATTTTATTTAATGTATAATATAATATATAATAGTTAGATTTATAGATCTGATATACGTGGGTGTGACTGTGTGTAATTGTATTGTTTTATTATTATATATTATAATATATATATTATATTAATATATATATTATTTATATATATTATATATTATATTATATATATATATATATATATATATTTATATTATTATATAATATATATATATAAATGAACTGATACCAATGTATTGTTTGAACTAACGTGATTAACGTTAATTTTGTGAGTCATAGTAGAGTAGTAATGTCGTATTGGAATCGGTATAATTATCCGGATACCTTTTACGATACCACATGGGTTGCGTCATTAGAGATAGATGATAGATATAGATATATATTATTATATTATATATATATATATATTATATATATATATATATATATATATATATTATATTATAATCTATATGTATTTATATATATATATATATATATATATATATATATATTAATAATAAGTAACTTTAAATATAGCAATCATGCTATTGGGTGTTCCCTTTGATATTCTACCTTTTATTCTACTCTCTTTATATCTACGTATTTATCCTACTTACTTGACTTTTACTCGTCTATACCTACTTTTTTGCCACTTTTATTTAATTAATCTTCTTGCTCTCATGAAAAAATTTAAGCCTTATGTCTTCGCGTTACACGACCTCGCTTTGGTGTCTCGTCTTGAAAATATTTGGTCTTGTGATATTGGTTTGGGGTATATTAGTCTGGTGATATTGTTCGGTGAATTGATCTAGGTGATGATTGGTCTTTTGGTTAATTGGTTTTTGGTTGATATTGGTCTTGTTGAACTTGCATCTGGATCTTCCATTTAATTATTTTATAAACTATTGTTACTAATTACCTTTTACTTAGCGTCTCTTACTTGAATGGATTTCTAGCAATCATGATTGGGTGTTAACCCTTTGATAATTCCCTTTATTAACCAAATTGCAATTCTGAGAAAATCCAGCTTACAGAGAGACTTTGGGGTTGTGCCATTTTGTGTCTTTGACAGATGTTGTTTTGGGGAACTGTTAAAATGTTTTTGTTTTTTTTTTTTTTTTGTATCTCGCTCTGTCAATCTTCCTAAAAGGAAAATTTCAGGTCTCTGTGGTAATCTTTATCTAACTGTTAGGAAGATTTTTTTTTCTGTTTTTAGAATTGCTACAAAGATTCTTTCTGTTTTCACGTTCTGTTATTATATATATATATATATATATATATATATATATATATTATATTATATATATATAAAATATATAATATTATATATATATATATATAATATATATATAATATATATATAATATATATATATTTATATTTTTTTTTTATATAATATTTATTTATATATAATATAGGGTTATATAACAGTGGTAAGTAATGAGGGTGAAAATCGAATGTGGCCAGTTTTGCGTTTTATTCTAGCACCCTAGTCATATTTTTTGAACTTGAGCATAGTATTTTGCGCATTTATTTTTCGGGCTTTCGCTGGCCAGGTGTATATTTTTTCCCTGCTGAGTGCCGATTTTGGGATCCGTAGTGATCGAAATTTTCGCTTTCCCTCGCTGGGTTTTACTAGCAAGTTCCCGAAGTCTTTCGCGGGATTCAATGTTTCTGGACGCTTTGAGGCGGTCATTTTGTCGGGAAGCGTTTTCTTGTGAACCGGAAAACTTTATTCGACATACTTGGAATTCCTAGAGATCGATTTGATTTCGGACGTTTCAAGGTCGTTCAAAATAGGGGCGTTTTTTGAGGTCGAGAAAATTCGGTCGGCCGCGTGGAGAAGAAATCCAGTCACAAATGCCGACATGACTTGATTTTTGGTTGTATAGTGTGAGATTTTTAAGCTCGATGCATCGAAATGGTTTGTTGTCCTTAAGGTCGGTGAGAATCCGATTTTGAGTCAGTTGACAGATTTTATGGTTTTCAAGTATTTGAGGATACAATGGTCTTATAAAGCCACTACTTTTTCTTCACCCCATCATTTCTAGGGGGGAGAGTTTCTAGTTAAGTATTTCCTCAAAACTTGCGGTATCCCCTGTAGCATTGAGGTTTTCTACGTTTAAGGATAGGGGCAGATACCCAATTTGTAAATGGCCATATATAATTTGACTGGAAAGTGAGTGGTAAGAATAAGGAAAATAGATTGGGGGAAAGAGGCGAGGCTGAAGTTTTTTTTGAGCAGAATCAAAGCCAGAGTTAATATCTGGCTCAACACCATATGCGGAAATGTGGTGTCTTTTATGATTTATAAGTTAGCTGTATACTTGATTATGAGGGTTTTTGAAAACCTTCTTGGGCGTATGAGGACCCAGGAGGGGTTTCCCATATAAAAGCACGGTTGCTTGAAGAGAGGTGCACGGAGTGCAAAGCACGAGGTAATGAACAATAAAAAATTTTTATATTTATAAATATTAAAAAAAACTTATTAGGAGGTGGAAGAAAGTAGTCAGAGTATGAGGAGTCCGACAGCATATGGCAGGTGCAGATATCCGGTGTGGAGCCGGTGCGTCCCGAGCTAGTAAACTTCGTATAATTGTAGATACAATTTTGGGTAAGTGTATATGTGTCTAAGACGTAACCACCCACTCTTTCAACAATACCCATTGATTATTGATTATTGCTTAAGTCATATCTTTCCGTATCATTTTGTATAAACATAACAAAAAAAGTTCTTGAATAAATAATCTTACTTTATGACCCTAATAGGTCGTAAGCAGCCAATCAAACAAACCCAAGCCCACGGGGCCCACCCATCTGAACTGATTGTTGCCTTAAATATATTTTTGGGTTTAAAAAGTTCTTTTTTAGTGGTAGCAAAGGTGGTCAAAGTTTATTGACTCAAAAGTGTAAGACGTAATGCGAAGTAATCCCACTTCTTTTTTGATAAGTGAATAGTTCAGTATAGATATATCTTTACTATAACATAAATAACAGCTTAAACATTAGCGCTCTCTATCTGCTCTCATCTCATCTCTCCTCTCTTTTTTTTTTTTATCTTCTTATCTATCTATCTAATTGTTATCTATCTATCTATTCTATCTCTTATATATATGTTATATTTATATATATATATAGATGTTATTAAACTACTGCCTTCTATGATTATGTAGTACTATAGATATATATGTTTATATTATTTATATATAAAGTGTATAGAGAGTGATCGACGGTTTATTCCTAGAATACTTACTAGTACATATTTTTGGGAACTTGTGCTTAGCCTATGGAGTATTTTTTGGCGTGACGAAAAAATGTTTTATATTATTATATTAATTGTAATACCGATTTTATACTAACAAAACATGTAATCATGTTTATTTAATTAATTGACGCAAGAGACTGTTAAAATCTTTTAATGCTCATTATTCAAATTAACTGAACAAAATTTTTTACTTCATTGAACTAAGAATCTTATTACCTTATTTACTGCTAACATGACAAAGTTTCAGTTGATATCGAATATTTTACATAGCAACTTGCCTATCCCTACTTTTTTCATACTCGTATCAGCTTCATTATATTCAAACCTACAAAAATTTGATCATAACCTAACTGGTTAACATACTACCCTTAAATGTTATTCGTTAATTGATAGACACCATTTTAATCATTATCTTATTCACTATGCACAATTTCCCTGATAAATCCGTTAAGGTGATATTGTAGTCCGTTGTTTAGGTTTTACTAAACGTCGAAACATTTTATATTTTAAGTAATATTTATTGCTTGATTGTGGAGGCTAATTATTTTGCTTTTTTCAGACTATTTAATATTTTATTTTTTTCTTTTAGGAATTTTTTTTTTGATTATATTCTGTAATGCTTTAAAATCGTAGTGAAAAGTTTTTATTTATTTTATTTTTTTTTGGTTGATGTTTATATTTATGTTTTTATTTTAATTTTAAAAACTTTTATTTATTTTATTTAAAATGTTAAAAATTTTATTAAAATTAATTAAAAAGTATTGTAAAATAGAGCGATTTAAAATCTTTATTTTATTTGAGGTAAAATTTTGTTTTCATTTTTTATTAAAAATTTGATATCTTTATTGACCCTTAAAGTTGTTAAAGCAGGTAAGCCGCAAACATTATACCTTTTTGCTCTTAGACTTACTGCTTTACGTCATATGTTCAATCATTTACAATAATGGTATACAAAAATAGTTCTTTGTATGAAACCTAACATAATTTATTAAAACCAGTGTTTAATGAGTGTTTTTTAAATTGAGTTAATTACATAACTCTAATCCCACACATCCCCTAGTTTATATGAATTCAATTCCCAATAATTTACGTTTAACACTGCTAAATCCTAATTAAACTTGAACGTTATTTCGTTAAATTGAAACAGAAATAGTGCTATTATTGGAATATCAAACATTACATAAATTATATTTTTTTTAATTTTATGCTACAATTTTTACTCATTTTTTCTTTATTAAAAATATTAACTATAAGTGATTAAAGTCATATTAAGGATCAGTGCTACACAAACATTCCATAAAAATAAGTGCATGTATAACAATTTTTTTTTTTTAATTTATAACTGATTATTTTAATACACATCTAGCACACCTTACGTATGAATAAATGCGCTTCAATTAGAGCAATATTCACTGCATAATATTGGGTAAAGTAGCTAACATGAGAGTGACCAAAGACTAACTTAATTCAACGTTGTTCCAGATCTCGTAATCATTGACATATCCAGTTGGTTAATTTTACATGTCAAGTAACAATTAGAACAGGAACGTAACAAAAACTTTAATTCATAACGTACTATTACGAACAATGTTAGCATAGTTTACATCAATAAACTCTAATAACATTAACTTGAGCTAGAAACTAACGTATCATAATATAACTAGCATACCTTGCATATGAATAAACTGCTAACACTGACAAAGTACAGTGCTTAATATCGATAAGTACCTAACATTGCATAGCAAAACTTAGCTATCCTACTTTTGCTCGATTAGTTAACATAACATCTATAGCTTTAACATTGACATCTATAATATACTCCATCATCTCTGCTTTGCACTCCGTTGAATCTCTCTTAACCATGCACTGTGCCTTATTGGGAACCCTCTTTCTGGGGGATCTTTAATACACACTTGGGGTTTTGGACCCTCAATAATTCAATAATTTGAAGCCTAAGCGTTAGGAACGCTTGAATCCCGAAACCCCCGGAACTTGCTCAGGTAAACGCGAGTGGAAAGAGGTTACGAGCCTCAAAATTTGGGATCATAGATCCCAAAATCGGGCTCAAGGAAAAAATATACACTCTGGCCAGACGAAAAGCCTGAAAATGTAAAGGGAAAAAGATACTAAAAAAAGTGCCAAAAACTATGACTAGGTGCCAGAAAAATTCCAAATCTGGCCACCTGTCGATCTCGCCCCTAATATATATTATTATTATATATATGTATATATATAGTATATATATATATTATATACTTATATTATAATATATTATAATATATAATATATAAGTATATATATATTATATATATATATATATATTATATATATTATATTATTATATATATATATAATATTATATCTATATATATATTTACGTTAATAACCTTTTTAAAAGTTTTATTTGCTTTTATAAGACGTTCATTAGGAGAGTTATATTACTCTTCTTAATTTTCCCCTTCAAACACTTTAGTTTTTATTTTATTATTATTTATTATATTATTATTATTATATTATTTTTTATTTTATTATTATATTATTGATTATTATTATATATTATTATTTATTATTATTATCATCATTGCATATTATTATATATCTTTAGCTTATTTGCTTCCATCAACTATCTGTTGTATTTGTATGTCATAGGCCCTCCATATAAGAACAATTAACACGAAACTTGATTACGATACCTTAACGTCTTTAATATTTTTAATTTGTAAACAAAATATATTATAGTGTAAGTAATAAAAAGTGAAATAGATTTACGTGCTTGTTTGTGAAATGTATTTCAAATTCAACTCTGGGCTCCACTGCAGGCTCCAGTTTCAATTGTCCGGCATCCTTAACGTCACTCAGGCTCGGCCGTCTTCCCCCACTTTCTTATTTTTCCTTCTTTTCTTTACGCACCTCTGTGGTTTCCGTCTAAAATATATAGCCATTTCCATTTTCAGGGAATTGCCCCATCTTAATGACGGCGAGCTGCGTGAAACTCGGCTTCTCATGTGTCCATCACCTGCCTAAGGGATAGCCTGTTCTTGAGCGGGAAACTACGTCAAATTAGAACTTCCCCTAAATTGAGGGGAAAGTATGGTGCTAAAAAGACTTGTTCCTAACCTCTTGACAAACTCAAAATCTAATGTCAACTTGACCTCAACAATCGGTCCCTTACCGACCTGTAGGAACCATATTGATCATCGATAGTTAAAATCTAAACGTTCTAGGAGAAAATCAAGTCATGTCGCATTTGACTTAAATTCCTTCCCCAAAGCCTCACCACCTCAAAACGCTTTCTCGACCCAGAAACCCCTATTTTGCGCCTGAACGTCGACAATCTAACGACTTTAGGAATTCCAGTCAGTCGGGCCATTGACTTCGGTTATTTCGGGTTCCACCAACCTCAGAAACGCTTCGCGGCCCCGGAATCTTTAATTTGAAGCTCGTCAAGAGTCACGAAACGCTTGTAAATCCCGAAAAGCTTGGAACTTTGCTGGTGAAACGCGAGGGGGAAGAGGTTTCGAAGCCTTCAAACTCTTGCGGATCGATTAGATCCCTAATAAATTGTGACTCGCGGGACAAAAATATACACTCTGACCGACGAAAGGCTGAAAAAATGCTAAAATGCAAAGTATACTAATAAAGAATAGTGCCCAAAATTTACTAGGTTACCAGACATAATTTCCTTTTTACCCACCCCGGTTCCGATCTCCCTTTATAGTATTATTATAATTTAGGTATAATAATAATACTAGTAATATATATACTATTATATATGTACTAATACGCTTTCTAATAACGAATATAGTATTATATTGTTATATAGGAATTATAATTATATATATATACTACTTATATTTGACAATTTCTAGTTAATATTATTAAATTATATTTATATATATATATAATAGTATTATTATGTGTAATATATTATATATAATATTCATTATAAAGGGCAGTTAGTTTTAAGAGCACAAAGGATATAAGATATTAGAGATATATTACTATTATTCAACTTTCAGGGATGTTGGTGTTGAGCACACCTTTGTTTACTTATAATATTATTTTATTATTTATTATTATTATTATTTATTATTATATTATTATTATTATTTTTAACATTTTTATTTATTATTTATTTATTTTATGATTTTAATTAATTATTTCTTTAGCTGTTTGCTATCTACTCAACCTATCTGTTTGTACTTGAGATGGCAGTAGGCCCATCCACATATTAAGACAATTAACACGAAAGCACTATTAGTATGACCCTTTAATCGTTTAACACCTTATTTTTTAATTTGTAAACATTAATTATATCCTATGAGTTGTTTAAGTAATAAAAAGTGAAATAGTTTACGTGCTGTTTTTGTGATGTATTTCGAAATTCATTACGCATTTGAAAAAAGAACCAACTTAAGAAAAATATAATTCTACAATTTATACTAAAAAAATCTGATATCTGTTTAAGCGTGTAATTGTTAGCACTCAAAGAGAGGCTGAGATCGTTTACCCACCATCAAAAGCATCATCATACGAAAGGCAGTCCGAAATCCGGGCACAGCCGGGAAATCTTCTATACAATCGGGCAATTAACATCTAAATATTTTGTCTAACGCTCAGACAAAATGTCAATAAGAAGGAAGAAATATAGCGGAGGAATATCGAAATAAGTTGGCTGAGGCGAGTTTAGTGACGATTCACAAAGCAGCTCCGGCTCTCGGGAGTTTGGAAATGAAAAATTGCGAAATCACTGCTGGAGCTAGCAAATAAACTTTAAAATTTCTCCTGGATTGCAATAGTAGTATTCATTGCGTTTACGGGAAGTCCTGAATCGAGCCCAACACTATTCTAGACCCCATAATTTTTTTTTTTCCGAAAGCTACAAAACAAAGGCCCACGAAAATATACTTATTATGATATTCCCCTTTATGAAACCGAAAGCCCTCTCATATAACCACCTTCGGAACCCCTTGCCAACCAGCTTACCTTTCCGAGTTAACTTACGAATTACTACATACTATTTATAACCAACTCTAAAAGCCTTCCTACAAACTTAGGGTGGGAGGGGAAGATGGGTGAGCTGGCCTTCAAAAGAGGGTAGTTACCACAAACTTTATATACATAATGATGGAACCCTTATATCTTTATTTATATGATTATTTTTAATTATATATATATATATTACCATTATATATATATATTGTATATATATACTAATTAATTTATTTATAATATACCTATATATATATATATACTATATACATATACGAACATACATATTAAATAATCATATAATATATATCATATGAAAGAATATATGAATATATATTTAATATATATAATTAATTATTATATTTTATCTAACTATAATATATAATATTATATATAATATTATATAATATATATATATATATATATAATATATTATATATATATATATATTTATATATTATATACATATATATACATAATATAATAATATATATAAGTATAAGAATATACAGATAAATTAATAAATATATAACATATATATAGTATATATTATATTAATATATAATATATATATATACATATATATATACTTATATATAGTATATAGGTATATATATAAAAATATATAATATATCTTATAATACATATATTAAAATATATATAATATATTAATATTTTATATATATATTATATATATATATATAATATATATATATATACTATACTTATATATATATATAATCAATAATAAAATATAATACAATATATAATTTATATATATATAAACTTTTGTAGTATATATATATATATGTATTATTATATATATATATATATTGTATATTAATATATTGTATATATAATATATTATTTATATAATATATTATATATGCCCAGATAATTAAAAATTATATGGTGGAGGTAATATAGGATATGAGGAAGAAATATAATAATATTAATGTACAGAGGATTCGTTTAGCGACATTAGATACGTTGGAAGGAGAGGCTTACAATAGAGATAATAATCTGACGTCGAATTTGTTGATCAGAATACCAAAAATTAATTTCGTATGTTAACCGCAATACGGGCGGATTCTCCTCATCCTCATTGTGTATCCTCCGAATGCCTCTGTAACTTTATTGAACGAAAACGTCACGAGATGAGAAAGGATTGATATTTGTAAATAACAATTCCACATCACTAAGTGCAGATTCGTTAAATTATAAATAAGAGGTGTACAGTTGAATAACTAAGTAGTACTTTCAGGAAATCTGCTACAGATACGACCTAACCGGTGTTGGACACCCTAAAGTTGCTTAGGTTAATTAAATATCCGAATTACTTTCTGAGAAATAAAAACGGTAACCGTCGCCACTATCGTTTTCGGAATGACGACGACGACGGACGACGCCTGAATTCTTCATGAGGTTATTAAAAAAATTAGTAATAATTTATTTCGACAATCGGGCTTATCATCAAATAATTCTTTCTTGTTTCTTTTCCCGAATTATTTATATCCGATATTGAAGTATGTTTGAAGATATCGCCGAAAAATCTTTAAATTCCTGATAGCAAAAGACTTCTAGTAATGAATTTAAGTTTCATATTTCATTTAACGATTAATTTCCGCCAGCGCCCTTTAAGAGCCGCTTATTTAATTATTACTTGTAATAAAAATTCAATTTTACTTTCTGCGGGTATTTAAAATTTATAATAACCGGGATTATGGCGAAGCAAAGCCTAAGACTTCGTCAAGAATTCGGATTAATGAGCCGTGAAATAAATATCTATGCGAATTGCTAAACCGTTTCAATAATTAAAATTAAAATATCCCTTGATTTCATTCGCCATTTCTAAGCTTTTATATTACTATTATTAAATCAGGTTTTGTTAAATAAAGGGGTTTAGAAAATTAAACATTATATCAAAAGATGGAAGTAGGTGAAAGTATGTTATGTGATTGCGTTCTTCTTATAAGCCATTTTATGCATTTATTAATTCTTTTCAACATAAAACAAAAATTTATGAGCTAGTCATATGTATATTAAAGACCCATATTTCCTTTCCACGTCTCTTCCTTGCATAAAAGATACCGGGATCCTTACAGAGCGATGTCATACGGGCTTCAATATAAACATATGCATTGTCTGACTCAAAGAAAAAATATAAATGCCAATTAACAATAATAATGATTATTATTATTGTCTTATTTTAATTACCGGTATATGCAAAAAAAGTGATTTATGGCCGTAAATTCCATAATATTTATCCAATTTGAGATGAGTCAAAATATTAAACCCTCTTTAAAAACCTCTAATCTTTTGAAATCAAAAAATGAAGGTCGACGTCCACGAAGTAATTATCGACGACGTCGCCGGCTCTCTCGCCCCCGGCTATCCCTTCTTTATTATATTGTCCTCCATCGTCCACCCCGAAATTCGTCTTCGCGCCGCTGTCGCCATTTCCTTTTCCGTTCTCGTCGTGGGAAATCTCGCCGCTTTCTTTTTTTGATCTTAAAGAAGAGTATATTTGATCACGCGCTACAAATTTCTGTCTGAGATTTTGAGATAGTTCCGCGAGCTTTAAGGGTGCCGATTTTTCGTCGACGTCGTCGCCACCCCCACCGTTAGAGCCAACGCCGCCGATGTTTCTACTATCGCCTATAATTTTGTTATTTCGGCTCCTTTCATCGAAAAATTTCCTATACGAAAACACCCTCTTTTGGAATTTAGTTTTGTAATCATCGACAATATATAACCATCCTCAGCGTCGAAATCAATATTACGTTTAAACCTAAAATCCGCTGTTTATGCGAAGGAAAAAGACGTCGTTCCGAAAATTCAAAACCGTATCATTCTAATTCCCGAAAAGGGTATATAGAGAGACTATTAATTTCAGCACTATTCGAGTCAGTACTATGTCTATTTGAGGCAGAAGGAATCCCTCAAGTAATATACTTTAATTAGGCCGTCGGCGAGAAGAAGTATGTGGAAAAGAACAAACCTATGCAGACATTCCTTCTCGTTCACAACTAAACAATAGTTAATATTAGTCTACCTTCCGATAATATTTTAGAAAACTTATCCAACAGCGTGAACTACCATATAAAGAGACAGAATATAAAAAATATTAGAAATTCGTATCGTCATTTCTGGATAATCAAAATTAAGGTAATCCGAATCGTACAACAATTACATTGAAGGTGAAGTGAAGCGGAGTATTGCATATCGACAGAGCTGCCTTATAGTTATATACATAAATCACATTAGCGACGAAATAATAAAAATATATGATCTTATTTCCTATTTCTGCGAACTTGTAATTTGAATTTTATATCGATTCAGAAAATAAAAATTAAGGTATACATAGTTGGAAATTTGATCACAACGAAAACAATAAATACCCACCATAATCAATTAATTTATCGCCTTTATTCGGTTACATCAGTTTTGGATGAAATATTACCTGTAATTTATATTAATGTATGCCTCTTCAATATAGTAGTAATTGGCGAAGTAGCTCCGTAATTTCCTCTCGCGAGTACGCCCCTGACTAAGAATGTGTTGGATCGCAGATGAACTGGATCAAGTTGTATTTCACGGAACATTGTATAGTAGACTATTTTGACGTCGATACTTCTATTCCAGCGTTTACAACGGTCTCGTCCAACAGAGGCGTAGAGAATAAAATGTCACTTTGAAAGTATGGTATGAACTAGTATTTCATACTATCCTCTATAGACGTTATAAGAAAATTTGAGGCACAATAATAACATAATGTACGACTTCTCTTAATCACTAAGACCTTAAAATGCCTCTTGTTATATAATACAGAGCAGACGCGAGTCATCCTACTGGTGTAGTTTACGGCGAAAGAGATACAGATGTAATCAGGCGCAGAAGCAGATACCAATCATAAATGCGCGGCGCAACAAACTTTTCGATTGCTAAGAAAAGCTTCTAATTACAATATAGGAATCGCGGCAGTAATCTATAAAATTCCCCAACAGTTCGGAGAAGAGAAAATTGTTTCACTACTATAATGTTTACCGAACCGTAGTTCGTGTGAAGAGCAAAATTTATTTCTCTAAATACCACGTAGTCTGAGGGGATATTACGCATGTAGACGATAGTAAATGTAGCGATTATCATAAACGAGAAGAAAGAAGCAAACAAATAATTTATCAAATAATTTTAAATGTTGCTCTTCCTGCTAGAATTTTAAAAATCGTTTCTGGTGAATATTGAAGTGATTGGAATCACATAGAACTTATCGCGACATAATGGGCGGAGTAAGGTGAGCGGTTCGGCCTTTATTTACGGGCGAGGACGATACTCATTAATTCTTCAAACCTTCATCGGTCGCTGGTCAGAGGCGCCGCTCAATATTCGCAGGGTCGGGGGCAGCGATGAGGTCCAAGAGTAAATAACTGGGTATAGTAGATGTAGGATTATCATATTTTTTCTCGTGTGGATGGGAGAGAAAAACTGTAGCGTAGGTTAAGGTGTTAGTATCCCTAAATTTCTGGAAAGTAAACCTTAAAAAAACATATGGAGCTATTAGTTATGTCTTTTACGAAAAAGAAGGTTAATACGGATAGTATAGTAATATCTAACGCTCGGACTGTGAGTATACTTCAAAAAATGAACGCCTCAAGATAAAATAAAAAACAATAAACTTTTTCATAATTTCTTAAATATTGAATTTTAAGAAGTAACTTAAAATAGGTGCCAAGTTATAAAGATTAACTCACCTCACATGTCTTGTGTTATAAGTCTGGAAGGTTAAGAATAACTTAATCATAATTTTTACAACCACAGAATTAATATATGCGCCGCGCTTAGACCTACTTGTCTATACAAGCGATGATAATATATGGATGTATACACCTTTTAGAAATGTGATAGCCTTTCCTCTAACTCCTCCGTCTTTCTGTCCTTAATTTCCTTTTGGATCTTAATGAAATAATTGTATCTATTATTTTAAGAATAGCCAGAATGGTGTCTTTTCTTTTTCTCGAAAATTAAGCCTGAGAATCGAAAGTGAAGTGAGCGAAAAATTTGCATTCTTTTTCAACACGCAAATAAAACATCTACTTACTCATTATCGATGTCTATCTTTTTACTACTTCGTAATTCGGTGATATTCTTCTCATTTGCGAATGGAAATCTTTATCATCTTAATAACGAATCAAATACATACAAATCTCTCGCGATCCTGTTTCCGAGTTTATCGTGGGGGAAGTTCTTTATGGAATCCACCTTTTTGGTATTATTGGTACTTACATCTTCGCGGAATCTTCAATTCTCTCTATCTTTCTTATCTTACCCGGTGTGCTATTCTAATCTTCTGTATCTAATCACTATTCAATCGATTCATAACTTCATACTGTCAGGGTCTTCATATTCCTTCAAGTTTCTCCTTTTCAATGTCTATCTAATGAGGTCAATTATCCAACTTCAATCTATCATCCATTCATCATCATCCTCTTATTCTATGACAACGCGGTTCTTTATCCGCTCAAATATATAACGCAACAATTTATATTTGTCGTCGTTTACTCTCTATTTAGTAATTATTTATTAATATCCCGAAATCTGGGTGGACGGTAAATCGCGCTCGCTCTAAAATAGTTTAAGTCTATGCCTCATCTTTATTTTCCTTCTCTGCGTTTTTTATTTTTCGCCTTATTATTACTCTAAAGCCCTACCACTTATTGAGATAACAAGAATTATACACTGTATAATCAGACGTCTCATCCCTCCGGCATGCGGGCATACAAATATTATTATTGAACAATCAATTATATATCGATAATATTAAACCAGTTTAATCATATACGTTTATTGTTAAACAACATCAATTTGATTTGGGTCTCTTAAAATACTCAAACCCTCGGGTTTTCTTCCGCTCCTTTTGATGTTTTTTTTAGTGCTCATTTCGATGAATTCTAAAAAGTCGTTTAAATAAAATGGAATTTTTTGTCAAAAAAATGGCGCGGTGTGGTAAATTAAACTTTAAGAGCTAAGAAAATAAAAATTAATTTACTATACGAAAAAAAAAATTACAATCGTTTACTAGTAATGGGTAAAAACAAACGAGAGATTTTATCCTATTTTATTCGGAGTGCCACAACCGTGAATATTTTATACCATCGATATTCGCTTATCCGACTAAAAATATCGATATTTTCCGTTGATGTATTTAATCGGCTGATATGACATCAGTTCCGTGATGCTTGCCGGACGGAATATCGTAGAGGGGAGATGCGAGATCAAGTGCTGCTAATTTCGTTCAAGTCTTTGATGATGGGTAATGCGAGGCCGGCCCGCGTGACGATGATGCGCCCATTCGTGGACGTTCTGTGATCATGGTCGCTCGTCGACTTGTTGCGCTTATACGGGATGTAAATCGTCGCGGATGTTGATGGAAGGAAGTACAGAGACGGACGTAGGGCCAAAACTTTCCTTTCGGGCGGCGCGAAGTAGTCCGGCGAGGGCGGTATACGTTATCGCAGGATTCTCATATTTTCGAACGCTTCGTTTTACCAGACGGTTTATTATTATAAATGCATCTAATTTTACTAACCTACGCTTCTTACTTCTCCGTCGTCCCGTCCATTTGTAGTCTTTCGCCCCTCTCGCCGCTTAGGTCCAGCTTCAACTCATACGCAGGAATAATAACCTTTTATATTCCGACAATGAGCGTATGAAGGGGTATGTATCTATTCTCTTAGTCCGCTCTATATTGCCGGGGTTCGTCGATTATATTTTAACTCCTACGTATATTGTTTTCGGTCAGCGTAAAGGCGATTCAGAGATTCACCGCTATTGCGGCTCCTTCGAACACGCGCAAATCCACGTTCCACAATGAACTTTCTTCTAATTGATAGCGTATATCGATAAAAGCATTCTCGCAATCTTAATGAGAACAGAAAATCCGATCTGGTTCCTAATTTTACGCTGCTTACTTGTTTTCATTGCTTAATAGGACCATAATTAGGTGGTCCTCTGTCTAGTCTGTATATTATGATAAACCGACTAGAACCCACAGCGAAGGAATCGTAAAAATTCTTTGAGCATATCTGTTCGTTTGATACTCGATTTATGTAAAGATAATGACTACGACTATAAAAAGTTGTCTGTACCCAGTCACTTCTTATCCAATTTTCCCTACATAGTGATGGGTACTCGTCACGGAAGGATGTGGTAGGGTTGGTAAGTGGTACGGATAAAGATTATTAATTCGCTAACGCGAGTTTTATATCTACGCATTCGATAATGCACTGGCATATGCCTTACGTGGTGGGCTTCCTCGCTGGGTCATCGTAATTTATTGTTATCCTCCGTGGGTATCTATCTCCAACTGCTTAAATAATGGATTTTCTGGAAGAAATAAGTAGACGCATTGGTTCCTAGTTCGGCGCATTTTGCATTTTGTTTTATCTTTCGTAGAAATGCGGTCTTGAAATTTCCTAATATTTCCTTGTTACCCATCCGATTTATTACTTACTATTGGTTACAAATCCTTTTCGGTTCGATAGGTTATAACCTTTATAGATTACATGTTATATAATTATTATTATAAAAATTCTAATACATTTTTGTTACAATTCATTCTAAATTAATTCTCTCTCTC
>JABUQX010051579.1:0-25447 GCA_015478945.1 Trachelipus rathkii | reverse complement strand
TCATTAATATCCATAAGCACATACATAAACACATACACACAATAAATTTTACACACACATTACCACATAAATTTTACACAACATACATATGCACACATATACATATATATATATATATATATATATATATATATATATATATATATATATATATATATATATATATATATATATATATATATATATATATATATATATATATATATTATTTTATATATATATTATATATATATATATATATATATTTTAGCCAACATTTTTTAAGTTTTCCTACATATATATATATCAATTTTTATACTTTTTATATCTACATTATTAACTTTTACATTTACAATTTCTAACTTTTACAAACATGAACAAGGATGGCTTACCTGGTATGTAGGATTTATTAGTTTTAGGTTAGGCCCTACAATACCTCCATTCCGAAAGATCACGTCGTGTGGTCTTATGATTGTTCATCTTCATTAATTACTTCATTAGTTGGTTCTATTTTAATTTCATCATACCATATGTCCTCTTTAATGATTCTAGTGGTACGCCCTTTTATTATTTTCACATAGTGTATTTTTAATTTGTCCATTTGTGTACTCTCCTCCAAGAAATCTCCCTCTAGCCATCCACTTCTGATTTCCACCCATGTTCGTGGGTCATCATTGTAAATTCGTGGTTCTACTGGGTCTAAATCTATTGTCCACAAACCCATCTCATGGTGGTTATCTTCCCATTCATATCCTCGTTTACTAAATTTTTTGAAATGTCTAATGCCTTCTTTGCACAATCTCCAGAAATGTTTGACAGCTTTCTCTCGCATGTGAAGTCCATCAGTGGTTTGGCCAGGGTAGGGCTCCATATTTTCTCGGGGATCTACTCTCCTTCTTGTACCTTGTCTCCTAGATTTTGTCTCTTTCCATGTATACTGCCCCATCCGTGCCAAAGCAAGCGGTTTAGGACGTATATATTCCTTCCATTGGACATAAAAGTCGTTGATGATATCTACAAAATCTCGTAAATAGCGTCGACTCATTCTGGTGGTATATTGCTGTTCAATCTGTTCTCTCGTTAAATTTCCTCTAAGTTTCTTATAGTTGTATCGGTCAAAATCGGGCGTAAACGGTAAGGTACATATCACTTTGCAAAATGGATATTGTCTTCCCCTCTGATTAACTGTCTGGCTAGTGTGACAACATATCTTTCCATTTACAATTCTGAATTGGGTACCATGATCTGTTTGTTGGTGTTTCGTAAGTACTTTAATCGGGTAAAGTCGCAATGCAACCCTACTAAAATGACTATTTGAATTAAATCATCCCCCAATTCCATATTTCGTTCAAGAATAGCTTCTGTGAGTTGTAACATTTCCATCAGCTTTATGCCATTCTTGTAATAGAATGTTATATCTTTGTATGGGGCCCATCTGGGGTATTCCGCCAAGGATCGCACCCGACTGTCCCCAACCACCACAATCTTTTCCGATGACAACTCA
Source organism: Trachelipus rathkii (assembly GCA_015478945.1). Classification (NCBI taxonomy): domain Eukaryota; kingdom Metazoa; phylum Arthropoda; class Malacostraca; order Isopoda; family Trachelipodidae; genus Trachelipus; species Trachelipus rathkii. The sequence continues at coordinate 23,964 of JABUQX010051579.1, read as the reverse complement.
TCTGGGTTTGATGTCCTTCGTCTGGTATTCATGCTGAAATAATCAAATAAAACAAACATTATTTTCATGATAACAAAATCTTCTACTGTCATTTCTGACTGCCAAAGCAATAATTTATTTATATTACTAAGCCAGTCTCTGAACTCATAAACTATTCAAATTTTTCTCTGACTGCCAAAGCAATAATTTATTTACATTGTTAAGGCAGTCTTTAACTACTTATTCTTAATTTTTTGCTTCCAATTGCCAAGGCAATTGGTTTTCCAACCCCCAAGGCAATTTATTTTACTACTTATTTATATTTTTTTTTTTTCTCTTGCGATTGCCAAAACAATCTTCTCTGATTATTAAGGCAATCTTAATTTAGTTAATACCACCAATTACTCATCTTTAGAGCAAAATAAAGATATTTCCTATTGTACATTGTCAAACCAATCTTTGGTGATTGGTAAGACAATGAATTTTAAAACCTACTAAAACAAAAATTTTTTTTTTTTTTTTTTTTTTTTTTTTTTCTACACTAACGTATTTACAGTATATTATTTAACAATCAGTTTACTCTCTATGGACCTCCTCAATGATCCATGATTCCATATTTACTGTGTCATAATATATAGTTTCCTCAGACATATTAATAGTTTCTTCCAAAGTACTTTCTTCATAAGATCCAGTTTCGAATAATCTTTGTCCCCATATTTCTTCAATTTGTATCCCTGCATCTTTATATTCTTTCTCTTTTTCTTTAATATTCTTTCTCTTTTTCTTCAACTCCTGGCCCGAAAGGGATACTAAATCGTTCAAGTCTCTTCCAATTAAGTGCAAATGAATTCTTGACTGTTTCTTCCTCCTCGAAACCTTCGAAATCTCTAGGAACAGAACGAAAATCCAAGGGATCAAAACCCTCGAAACTATTTTCAGAGATAGACTTTTCTTTTTCTGGTTCCTCATTTTCTTCCTCTAATTCTTTTGGTATCTCATAAAATTTTTTCAGATGTACTTGGTGTATTCTGTACAAAAGTGTACTCCTATATTTATGTTGTATGTCGTATAACACACCGTTTCCATAGACCTTAACAATTCGATATGGCCCGTGGTACTTCTTAGCCAATTTATTTTGTACCGCATGTCCCTTGTAATTATTCTTCTTTAAGACTAATTCTTCCAGTTTAAAAGGTTCGTAGTTCGGATCTTTCTTCTTCCAAGTTAGTTCCTCTGATTCTTTCTTTTTTACATTCTCCAAAAACAAACTGGCTGGTGTCTGGTTCAATTCTCAGTGATAACTATGATTGTAAGTGCTTATGATGTCACCTAAACAAGAATCCCATGTAGTTTTATCGTCCAACATTCTTAACATGTTTAATATGGTTCTATTTACCCTCTCTACAATCCCGTTCGTTTGTGGGGTATTAGCCGCACTCAATCTGTGACGAATATTTCTTTTTTCTAAAAATGTGTCCATTAACTGATTTCTGAATTCCGAGCCGTTGTCCGTTTGAACTTCTTTCGGGTTTTTTAAGAAAGTGGCTAACATGTTACGAAAAGTTTCTAGTATAGTATCTGCCTTCTTGTTCGGAACAGCCACAGCCATTAACCATTTAGAGTAGACATCTACTCCCACTAACACATATTTATTTCCTTTAGTGGTTAATGGTAGTTCCATTAAATCCAATGCAACGATATCAAAAGGATTCTTAGCATTTATTTTCCATGTTGGTGGTTTATTCCTTCGTGCAGGAACTCCCTTATTCTCCTGGCATTTTATACAAGTTCTTGTGATCGTGTTACAAATATAATAAATCTTTGGATGCCAAGCTATACTTTCTGCCTTTTTTAGCAATTTATCTCTTCCCATATGAAAATATTTTTTGTGAATGTCTATACATAGATGAAACATATCCTTATAAGCAATCATAGGGATTGGTCTTCCTTCTACTAATTTCATTAAGTAACCCTCTTGACAGGTTATTTCTCTGATGTATCTACTAAAAGGTCTGAGCACATAATTCTGTTTCATTAATCTGAGTTTCTCCACTTCAGTTTCTTCTCCACAAATCACCTCACTTACTTTCAACAATTGGTGATCATCTTTTTGTCTCTCTTTTATCTGCACTCTTAATCTCTCTTCATCGTAAACATACACAAGATCTTCTTTCCGTTTTGGCAGTTCAATTCCGGTTAAATCTTGTTCATTTTCATCCAAATTACTCTGTTCTTCCTCGTCACTCTCACTCTGCGTGTCTCCAGATTCACTCCTTTCAACTACTTCTTGGTCTCCTGCCCTCTCCTCTTCTTCACCTTCTAACCCATCTATGAGGTTGAACAGAACAATTTCTTTGTGAGAACTTTCATCACTACAGATGTCGATCAAATCATAAACAATCCCATTTCCACCGAAAAGATCCAAAGATTGAACTTCCTTCGTTTCCGGAATCAATAGGTCAAAATGAACACCATCTACACATCTCAAATGACAAACAGGTAACTCTTTTGTCGAGTTGGTATTATATTGTATCTTAAGCTCTTTTCCATGATACACCCAGATAGACACATTGTTTATTCTTGCACACGCTTCTACGACTTCACCGGATACCAATGTTCCTGTATGACCCATTCTTTTCAATTGTTGTCTATGACTTTTATTATCGTTCAGCCCATACCTAGTTATATCTTTTTGAATTTCACTCACAGCATGCTCTCTAAGTGTTTTATGTTGGTCCTTATTTCCAAAAAGGTACAAGGCCACGGCCTGGAACAATGAATTCCCTCCTCCAGGGACTGGTTGTATGTTAAATCCAAATGGTATTAAATCTTGTTCCTGCTCCAGGGCCACTGCCTCTGTGGTATCATCGGGTCCGCATCTTGAAAGGAAATCACTGATGAAATTTAATTTGCCTGGTATATACCGGATCTCAAAATCATATTCTGCTAGGTCTGTTAAAGTTCTGGCTATTCGAGAATTAATTCCGGCCATATTATGTAGGTAAGTCAAAGGCTGATGGTCTGACCAAATAACAAATCTGCGACACCTCAAAAAGACCTTAAATGTTTTCACTCCCCAACGCAATGCAGCCAATTCCTTTTCTAGTGTACTGTAATGTATCTGGGCTCCACTAAAACAAATTGAAGCATATGCTATCACTTTGGTGATACCTCCTTGTTGTTGTTTTAAACAAGCTCCAGCCCCTGTTCCTGAGGCGTCTACATATAATTCGAGTGGCTGTGTACTAGTATAATCGGGAAATGACAAAATTGGTGCATCTGTTAGTGCTTCTTTTAGTTGGTCGAAACTGTACTGACATTCCGTAGTCCATTTTAAATTTTTTCCTGATGTTAAACTTGACAAAGGTTTCATTAACTGAGCGGCATTCGGTATATGCCTTCTGTAATAATTTATACTTCCTAGGAAGCTTTGTAGTTGTTTCACGGTCCGTGGGACTTTGGCCTCTTTAATAGCTTTGATGTAATCCTGTAATGGTAATAATCCCCTTTCACTTACTTCTTGTCCCAAAAACTTAACCTTTCGTCTGAAAATGCTGCATTTTTCTGGTTTGATTTTGAGGTTATATTCTCGTAGCTTTATGAGGACGTTCTTTAGGTTTTTCAAGTGGTCTTCAAAATCTTTTCCCAGAATTAAAATATCATCAAGATATGCGATTACCTGGGTCCAATCAAAACCCTTCAACATAAGGTTAACCAGCCTCTGAAAAGTGGCTGGACTGTTGCTAAGACCAAACGGTAATCTAACAAACTCCAGATGTCGAGTAGCGGTGGAAAAAGCAGTTAAAGGTCTGGACTCCTCGTCTACGGGCACGTTGTAATAACCTTTTGTCATATCGAGAAGGGAAAAGTAGACTGATCCCTTTAAACTATAAATATAATCTGCAGCTATGGGTAACGGAAAACTATCTTTAATGGTTCTTTGATTTAAAGCTCGATAGTCTATACAGACTCTCATCTTACCATTCTTCTTCACAACTGGAACTATTGGACTACTCCAAGGACTATTTGATGGTTGAACTATTTTTTGTTCTTCTAACTCAGTCAATTCTTCATCTACTAAGGCTTGTATTTTTGGATTAAACCGCCGAATCTTTTGTTTAATAGGAGTTTCGTCTGTCAATTTGATGTGGTGTGCCACTTTGTCAGTATATCCTACATCATGTTCGTCTTTACTTATTATGTCTTCAGAACCTTTTAAAACTCTGATGACTTCTTCTCGTTGTTTTTGAGTTAAATCTGTTTCATTTAATTGGAATCTTTCTTCCAATGATTCGTGTTGCTCGGTTATTTGGTTTTGTTCCAATGTACAAACACTCTTTACTTCCATTAACTTATTTCCCTTTTCTATCAATTCCACTGCTTGGGCTATGACAATCCAGATTGTAAATGTATGTCTTCATCGCTCATATTAATAACACTAACTAAAGTGTGAGGGCCAGAATTTACAGCATTAGACACCAACAATCCCATATTATCCAAATCATGATTAATTCTTTCTGTTCCATACAAATATGGTTTCTCTATACCATTAGGCCAACTTAATTCTATAGTATTTACATATCCTGTCTTGATTGTAACGTTTTCTTTCAATGTCAATTTTATGTTATCCAATGATGTTTCATTTCGACTCAAATCACAGAGGAATACTTCATGTTCTTGAAAGTGGCAAGTCAATTGATTTTCTTTTATGTTGATATTCAAACAATGGGTCTTTATGAACCCTATACCCAGTATTATATCATGTTTTGTTTTATCGCTAACGATAAATCGTTCCTCTTTTACTAAGTAACCTCCTAAATAAAAAGAAACATACACCTCACCACACGTGGGCTCACAATCTCCATGAACTCCTATTAATTGTATGCTGTTTTGTTTTATTATTTTTAATCCTAGTCTTTTAACCACGTCCAATGACATCAGATTCACTTCAGCTCCTGTGTCAATCAAAGCCTTAACAATTCCTCTTTTTGTGTCCAAGGGCACATAAATACGTTTATCACAAATTGCCACTGCAAGGTTTTCTTCTTTAACACCCTTATTACCTTGCTTTTCCAAGGGTGTTATTCGTTTTCCGACTGTCTTGCCCCTCTTATTGCTTCTTTAAAATCAACACAGTCCTTCATTAGATGATCTTGACCACAGTAAGGGCAACTTAATGTTTTCGTGGTTCTTGTTCTTTCATTATTGGTACTAGCGGTGGTTTCTTGTCTTCTGGCTGAACTGCTTGTGTTTTCTTGTTGTGATTTTCTGTTTCGACAGTCTTGAATTCGGTGACCTCTTTTTCCGCAACAAAAACAACAATTGTTTTTCTTATAACATCTTTCCTCCTGATGACCTTCTCGCTGACAAAAAGTACACTTAGGTTTCCGATCTTTTTCTTCATCTAATCCTGTTACTTGTATTTCCTTTTTCTTTGCTATTTCTTGCTTGTTCTGTCGTTTCTCTTCATTTTTATTCGATTTACTTGGTTGAAAACATTTTTCCACGTTGTGAGCTATTTCCACTACCTTATTTACATTCATGTTAGGGTCTGATAGGGTGGCAAATTTAACTTTAGCGGCTGCGTCGTTGTTTAGTCCATCCATGATTTTCAATTTCTTCATTTGTCCATATAATATTTGAGCACTGTCCATGCCAGCCAATGCTGCGAGCCTGTCTAGTCGCATAGAATAATTTATTATTGATTCGTTCTTGTTTCTACTAGTCGCCCAAAATCTGGTAAGTAGCACATCCTGGCTAGTTGTTAACTGCTTTATTATTGCTCTCAGTTTCTCCTTTACCTTCGTATACTGAATTCTTCCACCCTCTATATTGTTGTATGCTTCCAATATTTCTCCCTCCAAATAGTTACCCAATACCCTGCTCCAAGTTTCTGGTACTTTTGAGTACGTGTGTGAACAATAAACTTCGAATTCCTGAAGGAATTCCTCAAATTCCCACCCTGAATCCACTGAAAATTTTAATGGTGGGGGTACTAATGTTCTAGTAGCATGTGGGTTGTATAATGTTGGGTGTTCTGGTGTAGGTGGTAATGGTGGGTTATTTAATATTTCATCTCTGCTTTCTCCGTCTACTACTGGTGTTGATTCCATGAATCCTCCTACAGCTTCATCCAATCCCTCATCAACTTCTACTTGTGCCACTGGTTCTCCCGAATCAACCTCTACCTCTTGTTCTATTTCGTTTTCACTACTCTGGTTATCCATCCTAAACTATTGTGTTTCTTTCTCAAATTATAATTAATGTGCTTGTAAACCTTAAGTGTGTTTGTAAACTCTAAGTGTTGGGAATGGAGTGGGACTCCACACACACCCTCCCACTAAAGAGGTAACCAAGGAAAAAGGCAAACAGGAAGGGCCAAAAAAAAAAAAAAAAAAAAGGTGGGAAAAATAAAAGCAAAAGAAAACGTATGGCCGCAATAACTAGTCTGAACTGGTCAACGGCACCATTTTATTTTATTCTTGTAGTAGTGCACAGAAGACGGCCTCAAATATCTGCACTACCCAAGTAAAATTGCCAAATTTTAAAAACTAAATAAACGGTCACTCCAATTGTGTATAGTGGTAAAATAAACTAAACTGATCAAAGCGTTGTGTCAAACTGAATTCTTAAACCGTACTATGCAACATTTAATTAATTAAAAATAATGAATGTGTATAAATCCCTTATCCTTTAGCACCTAGTTCTAGTAAAGTAGATTCTGTAGTTAGTATTTTCAGACACGTTTATCCCCAAGGTTGGACCTCGAGAACTTCAATAAATCCTAAAATTATAACACAACCACTCGTATATAATCAAAACCAAGCAAATAAATTAAAACTTGAAACAGGTTTTTAATAAAAACCTTTCTATTCAGTTACCATGCTAACCGAAGTATCAACTACCTAAGTTAATTCAATAGTAGTTCAATAATGTGTTTTTCGAAATGTCACTTGTAACAACTCAATAAACTTCAAAGTTCTATCTCAGTATAAACCGAATAAATCATACCAAATTCCAATATAAACTGTTGGTCAACAATATCATACCCCAAACAGCTGGAATAATTATAATCAAGATTTTAAAGTTTAATCTAACAGCTTTGTTCAAAGTTATCTACAAATTCAAATATTAAATTATTAAAAATAAAAATCAAAGTATTCAAGTATAATTCTGAATTCCGTTTTCAAAACAAAGTCAAGATACTCTAGCTATTAAAAGTATGCGCTTCCAATGCAACTTAAAAAATGTTTCAACTTTCAAAGCACTTAAATGCTCAAACTCAAAAATTAAAAGTCCAGGTTAGGAAAAAGGTTGGTTCCCAAAATCAAAGTATTCTCAATGTAAACCAGCTAGTATCAATTAAGTCCAAGTCAATGTGTACTATCCAATCTCAAAGTCAACTAAATTTATTTAAATAAATAAAAAAAAACAACTATCTTTATCAACACCCGAATTGAATTTCAAAAATGTCGAAAGTCCAAATTAATTCCACCTATCCAATTGTAAGTCGATTCTAAAGTATCAAAAGTCTAAGTTAATCCAACCATTTAAGTATAAATTCAATTCAAAATTGTCAAAATAAATCTAAACTATTTAAATTGCAAGTCGATTCAAAATATCGAAGTCCCAAATTTAGTTTAAATCAATCGAGTTCAAAGTCAGCTTAAATTGTCAAAGTCCTAAACAACAAAAGTTCCAAAATATAAAGTCACTCTAACTACTTTCAAAGTTTAAACTATAAAGTCCCAAAATGTCAGACAACTAAATCAAAGTCTCAATTAAGTTTCTATTTATATAACTATAAGCTTGATTTATTTCATTAACTGTCACTTAATATCCACTGTCTCAAAAATTATAACTGTCTTCAAATTCTTTGCAATAAATCGTTATTATTAACTGTCCCAGTCAATGGTCAGTTATTTTCAAAATGGCGTCGGTCAATGACTTCAAAATGGCATCCACCGGTGAAACCAAAATGGCGTCAACCGGCAAGTTTCAAAATGTCAACAACTAGTTTAATATATATATATATTTTTCTTGAAGTCCATCCAAATACCTAATAACCTATAAAACAATATATTTCAATGATCAAGGATTAACTCAGTAAAATAAACAGCTTTTTCTTTTCTTTAATTTTCAACGAAACACAACAATTAAAATATGTTCTTTAAAATACAACACTTCTTTGACTAAGATAATGCAAATTCTTTTATTGTTTACGATGATCATCTCAAGGCCTCTCCACTTAATCCAAGTCTCGCCATCCAACGTTATTTTCCAAAAATATCAAATAAAAACTTCACACTACCAACCCACTACGTCCCAACCCTCGCAACCAAAATTCAAAACGATCACAAAACCCTGAGCAACTGGAACCATATACAGTGTGATACTCCAACCCACATTACCACATATATCACTCCAAAATAACAATCTCAACCTCCTCACGCGAAACTCCAATAAACAATCAAATCGATCACAGATGCAGCCCAATAGATGAAACAACTGCCAAAGCTAAGTTTAGCAACGAAAAATACAGCCAATGTTGATGTTCACAAATGCGAAGATGGCCACAGCTAAATTCCAACAAACAGCCAACAAAATGGCCGCCATCAACCTTTCCCAACTGAGAAAATGGCCAGCGCTAACATCCGAACAATTGACCAAAACAGCCAATATTAAACTTCCATAAATACGAAAATGGCCAGTGCTAACATCCAAATAAACAACCCACCAATACATAATTTGCAAAACATTACCTTTCCCATGTACACCCCAAACATGTCGGTACCAATATATATAAGAACATCAAAACCCAATCAAAAGCTATCCAACAATCAAAACATCTACAAGTACAATCGTCAAACCTTCCCAACTTGAAAACTAAATATCAAAACATCACAGATTCAGAGGAAACACCCCCGAATGGCCTCGGTTCAGAACAGTAAGTGAATCGATTTGCGCTCCGTGTCCGCCATCTTGATTCGTTTTTGTGACGTCACGAGAGTGTTTCCATTCTAAAAATTTCCTTTCGATGTTCTTTTATTTCTGTACAGGACATTCAATAATATTATTATACATATCATTATAGCATTTCAAAGACAAAGACAATATATTTTTAACAGTATTCTAACATCTAATATTCTTTTTTATTTATTATAATCTAGTTAATATACTTTTTATACTTTTTCTCTCTATTTCTAATTCTCCATATATTATTTTAATTATTCTTTTATTACGGACTATCTTAATGCTTTACTATTTACAATTACAGCTTTTAAAACTTCTTAAAACTATTCCTATCTCTCCTATTAATATTTACAAGTTAACTTTTCTTCTTGAACCACTAAAATTACTTAACCACTAATTCTTTTCATTAATATCCATAAGCACATACATAACACATACACACATAAATTTTACACACACATACACACATAAATTTTACACACACATACACCTGCACACATATATATATATATATATATATATATATATATATATATATATATATATATATATATATATATATATATATATATATATATATATATATATATATATATATATTTTAGCCAACATTTTTTAAGTTTTCCTACATATATATATATCAATTTTTATACTTTTTATATCTACATTATTAACTTTTACATTTACAATTTCTAACTTTTACAAACATGAACAAGGATGGCTTACCTGGTATGTAGGATTTATTAGTTTTAGGTTAGGCCCTACAATACCGCTTCACCCCTCCACGGTCGGGCTGACTCGGCGTTATTCAAACTTTAATAAAACTTTTATTATTAGAATTATATTATTATTTTTTTGTGTGCTTATGCCCGACTATAGGGCCGTGATTTACAAAAAAAAAAAATTCCAAAAAGTGCATTAGGGGAGAGTCGGGAGACGAAGTCACCCCGCCCGACGCTATATATTTTTTTTTTTTTTTTTAGGTTAGGACTCAATTACGAATGGTAAAAGGATATGAAAAACTTATATACTCGGAAGGTTTATTATTTATTTACAATTTTCTAATATATTTATTTACCATTTTCTAATATATTTAGTTACCATTTTCTAATATATTTAGGTACCATTTTCTAATATATTTATTTACAATTTTCTAATATATATAATGACAATTTTCTAATATATATAATTTACACTTATGGTCCGTCTTTATATCTTTTTCTTTCCAAAATGCGCGGCTGTATCCATGGCACATTAGAAGAACCTCCCAGATCTCTCAATCTGGTTCGGAAGGCGATACCCTCTCTTTGATCTTCATCCTGAGGTATCTGGAACCTTGAATTAGGACTTTCACTTTCGCTCTTCACCTGAGGTGCCCATTGCACACCCCTTCTTGTAGGAACTGCTACTCTTGGAGTTAACATTCCAACAGCCTCTTCATAATTATTTAATTGTTCTGATTGTTTCAATTTTTCGTTTTCTCCCACGGGAGAGTTGACAAAGAGTAATCTTCTCTGGAGGTCTTCGCAGGATAACCGTCGTGCACTCCTATAGGGAACCATCTGGCTTCTTTGGTCTGTTATATAGAGAGGAGTATAGGACAGTAAAGAAGGTGAAGTGAGAGTGGGAGAAATAAATTGAGAAACTTCAGAAAAGGTAGAAGGCGAATTCGAAAAATTAGGTGAATGGAAAGTTTGATGAGAAGTAGGATAAGGAGAGCTAGGTGAAGTAAATAAGTTGGCAAGATTATACGAAGAAAGTTCACTAGGGATACTAGGAGAGTAGGTAGAAACCGTAGAGATAGGAAGAACGGAAGATAGAGAAAGAGCAGGCAAGAGAATAGAAGGAATTGTATTCACCTTTGTTAAGTTGTTTTGTACTTGTTTATGTAGAAGGAGACTCTTCGCAATACTGCACAACACCACTCTAGAGAGCTCTTCCACTTCTTCGGAGTCAGGAAATCCCAAGAAATCATCCTCTTCATCATCCGAACCATCATCTTCGAAATCCATGTACGCTACATTAGATGTTGGTGGTGCTGTTTGTGAAGAATCCTCCGTTATGTTCTCTGGAATTTCCTCTTCTGGAAAATCTTCTCGCGTCCTTTGATTGGTTAATAATTTGTTAAATAAAGGATTTTCTCTTAAATATTTAGGGGGAATGAACCACTTTTTCAATTGTTTATGATGTACCTTATAGACTCTTTCAGATTCCAAAGACTTTATTATATAAGTAACTTCATTTGGATTGACTTTTATGATTTGTAAGGGTCCTTGATATCGCTCTCTAAATTTATTTATAGTTAAATCACCGGGCAGTTGTATCTTAAGCGCCACCAGTTGATTTTGGATAAAAGGAGAAAACTTTTCATGCCCTTCTTTCCAATGGGTATTAAACCTGGTTCAAGGAAGTCGAGGTTGGTTATTATGGGCTTCCTGGTACAATATCTCAGAAGGGGTTTTTGACGTAGCGGCATGTACCAAATGATTATATGTCAATACAACCTGTGGTAATTGTACATCCCAGAGACCAGGACGTGTCAAGGATAAACGCAAATATTGAAGCAAGGTACGGTTCACCCTTTCAGTAATCCCATTAGAAGAGGGATTATATGGAGTCATATAAATGTGTTTAATATTATTCATTTGCAGTAATGCCTCAAATTCAGGGCCTTTAAACTCTCGTGCATTGTCAGACAATAACCTTGAAGGGATTATTGGCAAATAGGGCAAAATACTCTGTAAAGCCGCAGTGACTAGGTTTGTATGTTTTGATCGAATAGGAACTGCCGCTATCCATTTACTATAGTGGTCAATAAAAACCAAAGCTTAAGTATTTCCCTTAGCTGACTTTGGTAGCTGCAATAAATCAACAGCCACCAGTTCAAATGGATATCTAGTGTGTATCTTGAGAGTTGGTGGAGCATGATAAACATTTGAGACTTTCGCCAGTTGACATTTATAACAGGACATAGATATGTCACAGCATATATCCCTTAGTTTCGGATGCCAAATGATCTTTTCCAACAACGCATAGAGCTTACCCTGTCCGACATGTACGAATTCATAATGGTTGATTGTAGCAACCTGTACCGCAAAAGTAAAAGAAACTACATAATGACATTGATCATTTCTATTTCGATGAATGATGTGATCATCTACCACTGATAAAAAGTTTTTAGCGAATTTGAAAATTTTTAATGGACCCAGAAAGGCTTGTTTCCTTAGCAGAACATGCTTTAATCTTTTTAGCAGAGGGTCATGTACCTGACATTGTACAATGTGGTCCATTAATATTTCCACCGAATCCTGAGAGGATTTTATGAGTGAAAGGTTTCTGATAAACAATAATTTAGATGGAGGTTTCTTTCTGATTTCTTCCTCCCCACCAGAATCAAACAATTTTTCCAGTGGAAAATCAATCCTTTCTGTGAATTGTTCTTCTTCTGTTTCAATGGACACTATTTGATATAGTTCCTTAGATGACGGAAAATCCCCTTTGCAATCAACAGCAAATAAAGCTCCCTCTTCAGAATCCGGGACCTTAGCTCTCCCAGGGACCAGTAGATTATAATGAATGCCACTCACAAAACAAGTGACACAATTCTTTATGAGTTGAATCTCCAAAGCCTAAAGGATATGTTTGGCTGTAGTATACCAGAACTCGGAATTTATAGAGATTGGTAAAGGCGTCTATGCTATGTACAAAGGGCAATTGTCCTGGATATCGGGTCAACTGCAATTGCTTCAGCACTTGGTTTGCTTTTTTAGTCTTTCCAGTTGGTAGATATTTATTTCTATTGGTTAATAACTCATCCACAATCGCCGCTCTTATCTGAGGATGTGATGTTTGTTTATCATATAGAAATTGAGAGAAACACCTAAACAAAGAATTTCCTCCACCCAACATCTTCATCTCGGTGAATCCTTCAGGAGGTTCCGCAGAATGTATTTCATTTGCCTGTTCTGCTGGCAATTGAAACGGAGTTCTGGACAGTACATCAGCGACAATGTTTTCCTTACCCGGTACATAGCACAGTTCGTAATCGATATCATTGAGTTTGTCCAAAGTTCTGGCCACTCTGATTCACCAAAGGCATATTTTGTAAAAACAGCAATGGTTTATGGTCCGTAAATATGAATACTTTTATACTATATAAGAAGGGTTTTAAAGATCTGACCGCCCAATGAATAGCTGCGAGTTCTCTTTCAGTGGCACTATAACCACGCTGTGCTTTAGAAAAGACTGTAGAAATATAGGCTATGGGCTTATGTTCGCCGTGTTGGACCTGGCTAAGACATGCACCAGTACCAATCCCGGAAGCATCAGTATGGAGTAATAACGGAGCAGCTTGCTCAGACCTATCAGGATACGATAACAGAGGTGATGTTAAAAGTTGTTTGAGCTTTTCAAAGGCTTGTTGACACTGCTCCGTCCAAGGGACACTCTTCAGGAACTTGAGCAGATCAAATAGGGGTTTCGCAATTATTGAGCAATTTGGAATGTGTCGTCGATAAAAGGTAATTAGGCCCATAAATTGTCCTAACTTGTCGTGCCATTTTTGGTGGAGGATAATTCATAATACCTTCAATATTCCTTTGTAAAGATTTTAACCCCCTGTCTGAAATTATATGGCCCAAGATCTTAACCTCCGTTCTCAATAAATAACTCTTTGATGATTTCAGTTTCAGCTCGGCCACTCTAAACGCCTTAAGGACTTCTTCCAAGATAGAGAGATGTTTTTCAAAACTGTCGCTAATTATTAGGACATCGTCCAAATATATCATAACATCGCTCCAAGGAATGTGACATAAAGCCAGCCTCATTGCTCGTTGGAACGTAGCAGGTCCGTTCTTGAGTCCAAAGGGCATTTGAAGGAACTCCCGATGGCCCAAAGGTATTGAAAACGCTGTTTTCTCGATACTATCTTTCTCCATCTCTATCTGGTAATATCCTTTGATCAGATCGATAGTAGAAAAATAGTGCATACCCTGTAAACTGAACAATGTATCCATTAAATTAGGAATGGGAAAAGCATCCCGTTTAGTGATAGAATTTAATTTACGATAGTCGATACAGAGTCTCATAGCACCATCAGGTTTTCGAATTGGAATTACAGGTGCAGAGTATGGTGAGCATGATCTTCGGATAATTCCATCAGCCTCCAACTTGCGACAAACTTCCTCCACTTCATACAATATTGGCCCTTGCAGACGTCTAACGGGATCGTTTACCGGATCTTCAATAAAAGTGTTTATAGCATGCTTTAGAATTCTAGTACAGCCAACGTCCGCATCTCCCAAACTCAAAGCTTGTGGATACTGTATTAACAGTTGTAAAACTTGTTCTTTGGACAAGTCAGTCTTATCTAACTCAAAAGCTGTTCTTAAATTATCTAGCGTCCACTCTTCATAAGTATCTTGTGGCTTTTGAGTTATTTCGACCGCATTCACGGCACCATAATTAGTATCGTTAGGATGTACTTGATGTAAAAGGGCATAAGTACCCAAAGAATAACCTCATTTTAAAGTGATTGCGTTTTCAAAAGGGTTAAAGCAATATATACTAACATTGGGGTCCGTAGTGTAAGGAATTACTGCTTCATCAGTTATACATTGATTATTTTTCTTTGGAGTAAACAACACTAATGACTCCTTCTCTACTATAGGACTATATGCGGTAACAAGAACTGAGACACATGTACATGGAGGAATTACTATTTCCTTACTTATCACAGCCATCTCCTCTACATTGCCTCCTTTACACAATCGGATATCTTTAGTTATTACAGTTATAATATTATCTGTATCGTTATTTCTTTTAATTAACTCCTTGGTGGACAAATCAGGTAATAAATTGTCTTTCCCTAGCAAATTGTATCCAAAAATAATGTCATAACCCGTGACTTCTTCATCCACGACCACAAAAGTATTAGGTGAGGTGAAAAATTCATTAGAAAGTTTTAATTGGAGAGTGATTTCACCCAAAACAGGAAAGATTACCTTACCTATGCCACTAACACCCATGTATTGAGTGGCCCTTAACGGAAACTTATCTTCATCCAATAACCTATATGTTTTGTTGGTAATTAAACTTAATGAAGCACATGTGTCTACCAGCGCTTGCAATGGTGTATCAACTTCACAACCTTCAATACTTACACCTATCACTAAAGAATCCTCTGGAGGATTCTGAATATTTTTAATTTGTATAATAGAATCAGAAAAATGAGATAAATAGGGATTTTGGAGTGAGGCTTGTTCCTCATTTTTATGGAGTGAGGTTTGTTCCTCATTTTTATTTGGAGAATTTATAATTAGAATATCTGTAACAATAGAAGAAGAAGAGCAAACCTCCACCTTATCTTGTGACTCAACTTCTTTAACTGAAGTATTCAATAAATCATTAAAAGACGGTGCAGAAGGTACCACACTCAATTCTGCTTTAGGCGTAAGTTCCGCCGAAACAATATGATCATATATATTCGGCAATTGTGACCCTTCAATTACCTTAGTTGCTCTTTGATTTATATCTCTTTGTCGCTGAGGTTTAGGACTCATAGACACCATAGTTTTAGGTTCACATGGATGTGTTCTGGGTAGATCCACAGTCTGATGTCATATAGATTTTCTGAAGGCTCAGTGGGTGGGTCAATGACCACAGAGCACTCTAGTTTCCCCTTTGTTTGGGTGTATTCTCTGATATTCTTTGCGGACAGTCAATTCCCAAATGACCATCTTGATGACAGATAGGACATCCTTGATTATCAGGTTCCAGTTGTGTCCTCTGACTTCGTTGAGGGCAGTCCTGCACGACATGTCCATTCGCCTCACAACGTATACATTTATTTTTAGAAACGTAACAATCGTCCGCAATATGTCCTCGTTTTCCGCAAAACCGACACTGGGGTCTTAATCGACAGTCTCGGACACCATGGCCTGACTTCTTGCAGTAATTACATTTTTGAGGGGACCCTGGTGTTTGATGATTACTCTGGGAAATTCCACCTTTTTCTTGGGAATTGGCATTTTGTTTATTTCCAGGAGGACAATTAGGCGGATGAATTCCAGGTGGTTGAGCAAATTGTGACAAATTCTGAACATAAGTTGGGTTACCAAGACTAGAGTATCGTGAAAAACTTTCGGAAGGCTGAGGAAATTGGGAATCTCCGCTGGGTACAGTATATCCTGGGTAGGTTAATGCAGGGAAAGGCCAAACAGGCCCAACAGATGGTGGAACCGTATATCGTAATGCCTGATGAGAAGTAGAGGGTACTACCGGAGTCAAGTCTATAACCTCTGGTTGAGTGATCATGGGAATTTTATTGTTTGATAGATCCACGGATCCTCCCTTGTTTTTCTCTGATAAGAGTTTTTGAGTATAATTGTCATCTATTAACTTGACTAAACCTTCCCAAGAAAGGCCAGCGCCTCCCAATGCCAACTCACAAACCACCGGAAGGGCATTTACTTGATCTTGTACAGATTGAGGTAGGCTTTTTATAAGCTTTTCTCTTACAACCTTCATGGAGCTCACATCTGATCCTGGAAAGGCTTTTTCTGCCAATCCTTGCAACCGCAAGGTATAGAGTGGTATAGTTTCAGTGGATAATATTTGTGCAGCATTAAAAGTGCTCAAGTCACTTTTAGTTTGTTTCCTTAAGTATTCCCCAAACCAATCCATTAGTTCTTTCTTTATAATAGCGTAACTTGCATTTGTTTTCATCAGTACATCGTAAACTTGCTTAATGGCTCCTTCCAGATGCAATCCCAAATATGTTCGCCAACCATCAACAGGGGAACTAGGATAGGTCGCCAGGGCATATTCCTCAAACCTATTTAGAAATTGTAGGAGAGGTTCCCCATTCTCCAAACAATACTTGCCGACAGGAATCATTTTCTTTGATTTTTGCTGTTGTTGATCCCTCATCATTTGCATCATTTGGGTGATAGTATCCAAAGTTCGTTGATTTTGCTCTAAGATTCTTAACAGCAAAACATTGTTTTCTTGTTCTTGAGAAGGCGGGTTTTG
Source organism: Trachelipus rathkii (assembly GCA_015478945.1). Classification (NCBI taxonomy): domain Eukaryota; kingdom Metazoa; phylum Arthropoda; class Malacostraca; order Isopoda; family Trachelipodidae; genus Trachelipus; species Trachelipus rathkii. The sequence continues at coordinate 6,981 of JABUQX010051579.1, read as the reverse complement.
CATAGGTATTTGATGTTGAAAATTTCCCACAGACAATGGAACCGGCTGATAAGGTGCAAATGGGGCGGACGGAATGGGTTGTCGGTATACATTTATTCCTGGCTGCATACCACCAAGAAATGGACTTGTTACCGAGATTCCTCCTGGCAAATTCAATTGGGATACCGTTACCGGGGGAGATGTCGTAAACGAGGAGGGTACTGAACCTATTGAGTGTGTTGGACTTACGTTCAACACCCCCGAAGACTCAGCAAAGCCAAAGTGGGATGGTACAGAAACGATGTTATCAGATGTCATCAAGTTTGCTGGTTGGATGGCCACCAATCCTGATGAATCTGAAGTGGTAAACGTGGGTAATCGAAATTCCTCGACCGTAACTTTCACCTCGCTGCCGCACGCGCCATTCGTAATTGCGTCCTTATTTTCTGCCATATTTTGAATTCTACGCAAGGGAAATGGAGGGTATATGAATTGATCAATTAGAAGTTAAAGTATTCAAAAATCGTGTTCTAATTTAGGTGTTTGTGTTTTTAATGTTTTTAGAAGAGATATCAGAATTAGGAATCGTCTTCAAAAGATACAAAAGAAGACCACAATATATGAGGTAATCGTCGACAGTGAATGAATGAAATAGAAAAGAAGAGAGAAAGGCAGCAGACAAGTAGCAGGCAGCTCCTCAAAGAAAAGAGAGAACTACGCTCTGCTACCATAAATGTAAGAAAATTGTAAGTTAGAGATAAATAGAACAAAAATGAATAAATGACAAAAAATGATGAGAAACAAAATCATTAAAAAAAAACAAAACTCACGGTGCAAGTGATTTCCCACAACACCATAGAGGCCGCTGGCGTTTCAATAACCGCTTCAGAGAGGGGCTACCTTACTTCATCTACTGCCTCATATGAAATCTAAGTGCTCTTGAATTAATTTGTTATACTTTGGGATTTCTTTTTTTGTAGGATGTCTTGGGAAAAATCATTTCACACTCACACATGAAAATAATAAGAAAAGAGATGAGAAATGATCAAACAAGAAAAACAAAGAATTGAACACACAAATATAAATGATGTAAACGAAACCAATTTACCTATTGTGGGTTTATAACCCTTTTTCTTTTATTTCAGTCAAGATCCAGTCAAAATGTTACCAATTAAAGCAATTGGTTTATTCAGTAATGTAGGGAGGATGGTAATACACGATATTTGAATGTGCTTTAATAAAGTATACATACACAAATATTAAATATTATTGTTTAAGCAAAGGGAACAATATAAATCTTGGGAATGGTATAATAACAAATTACATTAGGTTTGAAAAAAATCAATGAAACAAAAAGATGGTTTAAACAAAGAAACAAAGGGGACAAACTAAATCTCGGGAATTGATATTATGTTTGTCAAATCAATGAAATAAAAAGGGTGGTTTAAACAAATGAACAAGGGGGACAAACTAAATCTAGGGAATTGATATTAACTAATTATATTATGTTTGTCAAATCAATGAATGGTGTAATTATTTAAATATTTTTATTTATTTTATGGTACTGCCAGATACCGATACCAATAAAAACCAATACTGATACCAGTACAAACCAATACTGATACCCGGACAAACCAATACTGATACCAGCACAAACCAATACCAATACCAGTGCTATTTTATTATGTGTTAATCAATATCGACTCCACAACAATTCAGTATATATATATATATATATATATATATATATATATATATATATATATATATATATATATATATATATATATATATATATATGTTAATACACAAAAACAAAAAAATATAATCTTTCTATAAGAAACAACACTATAGGACAAATATTTAAGATTATCATTTAATTAATAAGAAACTATTCCAATTTCTTTTATGAAACCATACAACAAAGTTTAATTATTATAAAAGTAAAAATAATTGTTTATTTCCCTAAACATATATAGGGTATAACTTCATTAACTTCATTACACAATAGTCCACTAAATTCATTCATTTAATGTCAACCGTTAAGATTTTTCTTTTTGGCACTATCAAAAAAAACAAAAGTTTTCCAATTAAATAAATGTAGAGTAATTATGGGTATGAAGTCACCTTCATGATGGTTATGAGGTGGAATCAACCACAATTTTATATAGAATTGTTCTCCAGTTTGCTTTCGGAAGTGTCAACCACTCCCAACTTGGACCTAGATATTTACATAAAAAACTATTACTACCTAAGGAAGACTAACTATAACTTAATAAGTTCCATTATACTTCAAAGCAAAAAGTTATATATATATATATTATTATATATTATATATTATTACCTCTGGAAGACACCAGAGGTTGTATCTGGAATGAATGTAAACAAAGGACTTCTTCAAGGCTGGGCTTGAATGGTTGTTCACCTGTTCTTGGTAACAGATCCAGAACAGGACAGAATAACAATCAGTTGAAAAAGGGAGAGTTCTGGAGAGTAACACTGCTCCTATTTGGTAATAGATCTATTAAAAAGACCAAAATTTTATACTCACAACCGACTATTCCTAATGTTAGCTTGATGTATTATTGCAATAAAAATGATAACTCCTACCGTTGTTGAAAAGTTGCAAAAATATTCACAAAGAATCTAACAACAAAATAAAATCCTCTGATTCTAATGATTCTTCTTAAGAACAGAACTTTTAATTACTAAATGATTTAGAGCTGATGACCTGTAAAAGGAAAGGAGAAAAGATAGGATGTTATAATATATATATATATATATAATATATCTATATTTATGTGTGTGATTATATAACTATTATATAATACATACTAATAAATATAATATATATATTATATAAATATATAATATTATATTCATATATAATATATTCTATATATATATATATTAATATTAATGTATATCGAATATATTATATATATATAATATACTTTATATATAATATTAATTTATATTATAATATATAAATATAATATATATATAATAAGATATATTATATATATAATATATATATATATATACTATAAATATATCATATATAATATAGGATATGTATATCTATATGATACTATTATAGGATGGACGCATATATAATATTATATCATATATAATATATATTATTATTATATATATATTACTTATATTATATACGTATTATATATATATATATATATATATTATATATAAAATATAAATAATATATATTATTATTAACGCTATTAAAGCAGTTCGCAAGTAATCCTCCTCTGTTAAATGAGAAATATTATTGAATCTTTATGAGAAATCTTTCTGGAGTGCACTTGGAATATGAGCATGAGCAATGCTAGCATTTCTAACAACTCCAAATTGAAGTTCTTATTGTCAAATTTATTACAAAATTTGTAAATTTTAATTGATATCATGGAAATAACCTTATAAAGATTAGTAAGTATTTATCTATGACTCACAAACTTGATCTCAACTCGTTGGGGTACACTCCTTCCTTCTCCACACATTCTGTTTTCGTGCAACCCTGCCTCTCTATTTTCCTCCAATATCAATCTTCCTCTATACATCCGCCTTGCGCTCACCTGAGGAATTGGTTAGCAAGGACAGGCTGGTTTTACTTCCATATTTTAATCTTTGTTTTCTTTTTGTAATTTTTTTTTATATTTTTTGCCCTCTCCTTTGAAAAGAGCGCCTGCCCTGGGATGGGGATCATGAAAAAAAATGAACTAGTTTTTGGAAAATTCAAGTAAAGAATTATTTCCAACTCTATATTTCTATATATTTGCATTGATCTTGCATTCGAACTTAGTTACGGTATTTATGTGGAGGTAAATTTCGACTTTTATACTATATTTGCTCACCCTGCAGCAATTTTTCAAAAAACGTCAATGTTGAACCCCTGCCCAAGAAAAAAAAAAAGGTAGTAATAATTTAAATTCATTTTTTTACATTATTATTTTAAGATCAATTGTTATAGCTGTAATCCACTAATTTTAAACTCTAAAGTAAAATGCTTATACCTACATTACGCATTCTTATTTCTCACTAAACATGAGAGCAAAGTCATGGGTTTAGCAACTTCCAAAATGCTTGGAAAAATTCTACATCATGATTGCACGAAAATCTTTTATTCAAGCATCACATTTCAATTGATTTAAGGACAGTTGCTGTCCACTAAATGATAAGTCTATAATCTGACAACATAACTTCTTTCCTATTTTTTTCTATACATAGGTTGTCTGCATTTTGTTGACCTCAAATAATAACCAGTTTTTCCCTGTACCAAAAAGTTTCTAACGTACTGGTCCACATGAATGTGACCAAGATATACAATTTCGTAGTATTTTATAGACTGTTTGGACACTTTTCTTCATCGCTGCTGCATTTTTAAATTGCTTTTGCTATTATTATTATTCTTATAAATTAAATAAAGACTCCAGCATAAATAATTGAAGTTTAAATAAAGAACATGAACTAAATCGAAAAAGAAAATCCACACCCCTATCACCATCCGCTCACATACCTTAAGTGCTTAGACCTTCAAATCAAATCCATCCTCAGGAACTTCACACAATAGGACAGGACACCCACTTGATATCTCGTCAGGTGTCGAGGCTCATCCCTTGTTGTGACAGGGCCCAAAACTTGCCCAGACTATCACCGTATTTATAACTTCCTTCGTCTTGAACAAAACTCACAAATTGTTCTTAAAACTATCATTATGACTATCTACATTTTGTATGGGTCTCCCAATTAATTACTTCCAACACACTCATCACTATAAACCATTACACCATCGACTGAAATCACCCTTCCAAATGACCAACACCTTAATACATCCTTTCGCATAACACAAACTCTCTAATCACCTTTATTCCTCACTTTTATTAATTCTTCTCACACCTAAAGGCCCCTAAGATTACTCATCTGAACAGACTGCATTATCCTTATCTCTATATCCCTTTGTTATACCATAAATTAATATAATTAATTTCCGCTAAAACAAATGTGTCATTTCCATATAGATCTATATATATATATATATATATAATATTATAATATAATATATATATATATATTATATATTTATATTAAAATTATATATTATAATAATATAGATATATATAAAATACTAGATAATTATATATATATATATATATATATAATATAGATCATATATAATAGATATATATATATATATATATTATCATTAATATTATATATAATATTATATATTAATTATATATATATTAGACCTTATGTTTTAGACTCGTCAGTTTTTTTTTTTTTTTGTTTTTTTTCATTATTTTGTATATCTCTAATATTACCATTTAAGGCTGAAAAAACATGAATTCAAAAATATAAGACCAGTACTTTTACGACTCCTCAGTTTTATTTTTTTTTTTTTTACTAAAGGAATACCAAGGTAACCGCAAAGATGCAGAGCGGCGTCTCTCGCCTTCCGGGAACACATGGTAGACTTTTCCCCCCCTCCGGAGGTCTCCGGAACCCCCGCTCTGTAATTGGGGTGTCGCGGATTTCCTCCGCCCCCCTACGGAATGGAAAGTTTTCCCCCCTCTGTCCCCTTCGCTTCGACCCCTAATTTTTTTTTTTTTTTTTTAATTATTTGCTATTTACTTTTGTTTCTGTTATAAGCTTTACACGCTGATTCCAAATAGGTAATTGGTTTTCTGTAAGTGTCGTACTTTCGAGATATTTCATTTTATGAAAAAAAATATTCTTTGTTTTTTCTTTTTACATTTTATATAAGCTATCGCTGTTCAATTATATAATTGTTTTTCGTAATGCGTCACTTTTTGATATTATTTCTTTTAAACAATTATTGCATAAATGTTTTTTAAAATTATTTAAATATTTGAACTTCTTGAATTTCGTCCATTCAAATTTTGAAAGGAATTTCAGGTCTCATATCTTCATAATTGGGTAAAAAAAAACAAAAAAAAAATCAAAACTGACGAAGTCTTAAATAACAGTGCCCTATAATATATATATATAATATTATTATATATATATTTATATGTATAATAATATATATATATATTTTAATATTATAATATATATAATATATATATATATATATTATAATATATATATATATATATAATATAATATATATATATAAATTTTATATCTATTAGATATGTATATATATATATAGCGTGATATCTAAGTTAGTTCTAAATAGTCAGGTTTATAATGAATCAGGTAACATGCCGAAGAAATTATAAGTTTAGTAAATATTCGCCATGGAGTAATAAAATATAAGTTAACATTTTAAAATTTATAGTTACTGAAATAACAACTTCAACAAATACAAAAAATTATAAACAACAACAACAACAAACAACAACAACATCTACAATATAACAACAACCCAACACATACAGGTAGCAGGAAGGGGAATGACACACGAGAGGCCAATACATAAGATAAAACAACAACCGGTCCAATACACAAACACTGAATAAAAAAAGATAACAGCAACAACCTAAGCAACTACAACAATAACTGACATGCACCAGATATGCCTTGGACAATGTGTCTAACGTGTTATCTAATCATTTACATCAACAGGTGACAACAAATGGATTGATGTTTTAAGAATGAAAACATTTACATGCCATTCACTTCCTACTATAAAATATATATAATATATATATATATAATATATAATATATAAAATATATTAATATATATATATATAATATATATATAATATTATAATAATGATATATTATATAATATATAATAATATTATATATATAAATATATAGTATATATTAATATATTACATATAAAGTTCTTTACAAATAAAGTAAATAAGCATCCTCTTATAGAAAGACATCATAAGTAACATATATATTATATATATATATATAATATATACTATATATATATATATATTATATATATATATATATATATAAATAAATATATAATATTGCTACTCTCAACCGCTATCCTGTATGA
>JABUQX010051578.1:40000-43109 GCA_015478945.1 Trachelipus rathkii | reverse complement strand
ATATAGATATACTATATTTTATATAGGGGCGTGTTAGATGGGAGAAGAATTGATAAAATGAGGATTGAACGCATTAGGGAGTTAAATGAGAGAGTAAATGAAAGTACAGTGAGATGGTTTGGTCATGTGGAAAGAATGGATGATAGTCGGTTGGTTAAGCGGTTGTATAGTGGTGAGTGTTCGGAAATCGACGGCTAGGAGACCGTAAAGAAAAGTGGATTGAGCAGTAAAGGAATTGCCTTGAAGGAGAGGAATGTGAGTATTTGCAGAGGTGAGAAGAAGGTGCATAATAGGAGTGAATGGGGGGTTTTATGAGGGGGTATGGTTGTGGCCCACCTGAGCCAAGGGATGAACCCTACATTGACGAGATGCTATAGTGACGGTCCGTCGCAGCCCCGTGAAGCCCAAGGGTGTATTTTTCTGACTGCAACGAGTTTTCACTGAAAGGTAATAAAGGTATAAGTCTGGGCTTTTTTTTTGACTTGCGTCATATTCTTCTACTACATTTCTGTTTCCAGTGTATGTGACGCACCCTTTACCCCTAGTCTGGGAAAAGAAGGTGGGTGATGATCTTATATATATAAATAAAAAATTAGAGTATGTACCGATACCAGAAAAGAGGCCATACCGATACCGATACTTCTACTCTCAAAATTTCCCGATACCGATACCGATACCGATACTTTAATTAATATAATAAATACAGTAATACGATAGAACATTTGTGTACTGCTAGGCAACTCAGGATTGCATTCTCTGTACAACCAATACTTAGTTATTTATTTCATATTTGGTTGTGCCCAAGTATATTTATTTTATAAATTAATAATAGTATTTTAAGGAATAAATAAATGCAAATAAAATATTAAATAACTTTTTTATGTTTATTCAAAAATATTCCATTTTCATTTTCCAGTAAGCATTAACAAAGATTTACTAGGTGTGTTTATGTATTTAAACATGATTGAATATTTAGGAACTCTTTAACTAGCTACAATATAAAGATTAAAAATAATGAAAGAAAGAGACCTCAATTAACCAGCTGAAAAGACAAAATTAAAAAACGCTATTATTCAAACATGGCATAATAATATATACTCCCTTAAGATAAAGATAGATATCAATTCAAATTCAAATCAAAAATTCTCAATTGTGATGCAAAAACATTAGCTTTCACTAGTATGCTGGCGAGAGCCTGTTCCTTTTTGGGTGGTTTACATTCCTACCACACTAAAATATACGCTCGCTTCGACTGATGAGCGGAGGAGAGTGATAATTTTTGCTTGCAAGCAACTTATAATAATGAAACCTTTGCCCATTTTCTGCCACCACATGGAAAGAATTCTCTTCTGTAGCAGCATCTCCATGTTTCGTAGAGTCTCATCTCCTCTTTCACAGATTTTCAAATTTGAAATTATCTTTGCTCCTTGATACTGGTCTCTCAGTGTTTTCGATTGGGTTCCTTTGTTGATTCCTTTTGAAGGTGAATTGAGATGTCAATGCAATTTGGGCCATGAACCATGAACTTATCAAAGTCTTAACATATCCAAATCATCTTCATCTATCAGTAGGTTTATTTTTCTGCTGAAAAGCACCATCGTACTATCAGTTGCTAAAGCTGCAAGGGTGCTGATAAGGCGGCTTCCACTTCTTGTGAATCTTTTTTTTTTTTTGTCAGCGCGAGCAAGCTCCTCGGTTATGCTATTTAAATGCATTCTAGAAGTGGTTCACCATCGGAGATGCCATTCTTGTGGGGTTTCAGCTAGCTAAAGGAATTTATATATTAGAATCTTTATTTAAATTTTTTTTTTATTAGTTGTCACCACTAGCTCACGGGCAGAAACCCTATTTAAGGAGGGTGTTAAACGCCTTCAAAAGATTCATCTAACGCAAATTACGCAGATGAGACACAGACGCGGGCTTTAAAGTGAGGGAGATTAAATTGAGTAGGAAATACAGAAGATGGAAGAGAACGCCACAGAACAGAGTGGCAGAAGAAGAAGCACCCGCAGCAAACTAGTCAGATACTAATATTCAACCCAAAACTAATGTGCTAACACAGCACCCCTTGTGCTACGAGGCGTCTTAAAGGTGGTGGTAAGCGAGTGGAAAGTTCCCTCGAGTACTTGCCGCTACGGTACCTATAGAAAAGAGGTAAAGCACCAACATTGCGCCGCAAAGATAGAGGGTCAAGTGAACTAGAAAGTACAGGACAGTTTATAAGCCTTTTGGCCTTTGACTCGACCCTATCCAGAGCCCCCCCAGATATGAGAGCAGTACTCCATAAAAGGGCGGATTAGACCCTTGTATAGCTGGAGTAACTGAGAAGAGGAAAAAAAGTCCCTCAGTCTAAACAGAACTCCCAGTTTATTTGAGGCCGCCCTAGCAACCCTTGTGATGTGAGGTTCCCAAGGCATTTTTTTTGTTTATGTTAAGGCCAAGGATGTTTATATTGTCAACAGGAGAGACGAGAGAACCGTCGAAAGAGATAAGAAAGTTAGGTGTCTTAGAGAGGGAGATTTGCAGAAGTTGGGTTATTAAAGAATTAAATTTCACAAGGTTGAGACGACCCCACCCGGAAATTCTATCCAGATCAGCGAGAATAGAATCGGAAAGATTAAGGCAAGAAGCAATTCTAGAAGTAAAAGATAGAGCAGAATTGAAATGAGTAGAAGAATGAAGGGTCGAGTCATCGGCATATGAGTGATTAGAGTTAGATGTGCAGGTGAGAAGATCATTAATGAAAAGCAGGAATAAAGTAGGAGATAATACAGAACCCTGACGAACACCACTATTGACAGAGAAAGAAGAAGTCGCCCCATCAACAACAGCCGATAATGAGCGATTTGAAAGAAAGTTAGACATAAGCAAGCAAAGAGGGAAGGAACCCAAAGGAGGGGAGCTTGGAGAGCAGTGACGCGTGCCATACCCGGTCAAATGCTTTGGATATGTCGAGCGCCACCACGCAAGTCTCCCCGTAGTTCCTAAGGACGAAAACCATAAATCTGTTAAATAGGAAAGTATATCGCCAGTAGACCTCGAGCGCCCAAAGTCGTACTGGCGATCGGAAAGAAGGGAATGAGATTCCAGATGGTCTAAGAAATGAGAG
>JABUQX010051578.1:0-30000 GCA_015478945.1 Trachelipus rathkii | reverse complement strand
AGTATAAATAATAAATATAATATATATATATGTATATAGATATAAATATATACTATATAATATCTGAGTACTCTTATATACTTACTATATAAATAATATATAATATATATATATATACTATATATATATATATATATATAATAGAATATATATATATATATATATAATATATATAAGTATATATATATATATATATCATAATATATATATAGATATATATATATATATAATATATATATAATATATATATATATATATATATATTATATATATATATAGTATATATATATATATTATATATAATATAATTAAATATATATATATATATAATATATATATATAATATAATATATATATATTATATAATATATATATATATAATATAAAATATTATATATATATATTATATATATATATATATATATTTATATATATATATATATATATATTATATATATTAATATATATATATTATATATTATATTATATAATTATATACTATATTATATATATATATATATATATATATAATTAATACTATAATATACTATATATCAGTAACTATATATATATATATATTATATATATTATAATTATATTATATATAAATAACATATATACTTATATTATATTATATATATATACTATATATACCAATTAGATCAGTATCGCAGACAGTCGACCACATACCATATATATATATAATATATAATACTATACATAAATCCACTTAAGTCAATTAGGGTCATATACTCTCACACTGACGGCCGCAACATCTGATCCCCCGTCCTATTTCTATATAAAATTAACAAACTGTCATCCCCCATGTCCTTTCTCATGTGACATCATTTGCACAACACCATTAGCTTCAATATAACCCAATATTTGCAGCTCTATCATAGTTCATACGCAACCACACTGAGTGTATTCCCAATGGGATATTCAACTAATAAACCCGGATTATATATTATACTCCTGGCTAATAGAGTAGGCCTACTATATATAAGCCCGATTAATTATCATATCTATCTTGCGCAGTCTACCTGACACAGCCACCTACCATGTCTAATTCTTGTATATATACTAATATATAAGATAATCCCGATCCGTATACAAGAAGCCCGCAACCACGTCACACCCAGACGCCTATAGCCTCATAACCTCTCCACATATGAAAGAACAACCCAGCGCCCTAACAGGCACGGCCACTCCAGCCAACACAGCAACCAGAACCAATCACAGAATACACAGCACTAAAAATAACCACAACCATCACCAAGTAAACAGAACCTAACCCTCACAGATAAGAAAAGTGGTGCACTCCATTGCTGACAGCCTATATATAAGATTAGATACACATACGGAGCAATCTAGCCCAACCATCAACTACTAACAGTAAAACAACCCACCTATCTAATACTAGAATCCAACATACAAAATTAAAGCAAAACTTAATCAAAGACATGCACCATAGCACGGAACGCGAAACGGTCACTACTGAACCCTGAGCCTGCGAATGCAACAAACCATAATATATATATATACCGTCTTACACGGGAGGGGGATACATGAGAAAGTTATATTATATATATATATATATATTATATATATATATCTAAATATATATATATATATATATATATATATATATATATATATATATATAGTATATATATAATATAACAGAAGTAACATATATATATATATAATATACCTATATATATATATATATATAATATATATATCATATAATATGAACCTACGGTTTATGCAAGAGCATATATATATATATATATATAAACTATATTATATATATATATAATATTACCAACCCACTAATTCTAATAAATTAATGTCTATGTTAATTTCGTGAACTCATATTATTAAATTATTAAGCCCTCATCACACATAATAATTATAGATTAATAATGCTGCTAGTACTCATAAACAGAGCTAGACAAGACAAACACAAAGCCCATTCCCTATAAAACGAATATAATTCTGAACTGACAAAAAGATCTCAATCTGCCCGAACTAGTAAATCGAAAGAGTGATCAAAATCTTCTTACCTCCATTCTCTCAAGTGGTTCTCTTTATAAAGTCTTTGGCTAGAATGAACAAAAAATTAATTTTAAAAACTTTTAGATTTGAAACAATAAAATAAAATAAATAATGGACCACTAAGTAAGTATATTTAAATCAGTGACATTTCAGATAAATAAATTTCCATCAGCTCATTGCAACTACCCATAAGGAACGGAGAATCTTCAAACTTCATATAATCTAACCAAGAATCAAATACAATTGAAGAAGTATAATATGGTTATTCAAGAATTAAATTTTCAGTTTAACTTAAGGTTTGTGAGTGCCAATCCTCAATAATTATATACACAGAAGATTCCAACAAGATGGAGATCCGGCTCATGTTCAAAATCTAAATTTTTAAAATTTAGTAGACTCAACCCCTATCATAATAGTCACTAAGTTTGTGAAAATTTGACTAGCAGACGAAAATGACTGATTCCAGCGTTTAATAGTCTATATTGCATCTAAACCGAATCCACGGAAGAGGTCCAGAGAGTATTATCATAAAGCAGAGTGCTGTTCTCCTCAACCACTCTCACATGAAAGGAAAACACCTGTTGTGACTCGGCGATGCGCGCCGATTGTATATAAGACTTTTCGCACTAAGGATACTTACACCTATATGATTATCGTGTGGGATTTCACAGCAACCCACCACGTCCTGTAATTAATATTTTTATTATCTAAACCGCACATATATGTAGACACAAAAAAAACCGTTCAATAATGTATTTGTAAGAGTGTTTTCAACTTAGACTTCGTACGTATAATAATTTACCAATTTTGTTAGTTCTAATTATTATAGATAAATCTCAGTCTTTTAAGTCACATACAAAAATTTAAGTATGGGCGTAATATTGATTTTTTATCAATTTCGATTATATATTTTACACTTTTTCTAATTCTTGGCTATTCCTCTATTCAAATCCACCAATGAATGATAATCATAAACCTCCTAAAGACTACTCAAGAGAAGAAACTACTTTTAAGGTACAGATTTAAATTTTTGATGTCAAGAGGTTGTTTGTTAATTTATTAACACAGACAGAAGATAATTTTCTAGATACAAGAAATATTCTATTTCATCATGAATAAAGTCCCGAGTGGAATTCGCGATTTGCAAAGAAAAAGTTATATTTTCCCAAAAAATAAACAAGTGAATTTCAGGAAAGTATATAGAATTCACCAAATACTAAGACAGTTGTAAACCTTAAATAAAGATTAAATGCACGACCTAGAACAATTATATATATGTGCTCCTGAGCTTCTACAATAAAGTTTTCAAATCGCAAAATTTTAACTTGGTATTATATAATTAAGAATGTTAACGCGAGAATTGAAAGAAAATGACTTATAAATGGCTTAGTGGTATCCGGTCCTAAATGTTAATGGCATAATCCTATAATACACTTTACGTTTCTGTAAAAATAGTCTTGAATATAAGCCATTGTTAATATTGTTGTCGATTGCCCACAACTTGAAATGGCCGAGGACAAATATATTTTCTTAATTTTTTATTTGATGCTTCACCCTGTTTAGCAAACTCACAGAGTAGATAAGTCTACAAAAACGAATAGGTGGTTTGGACGTTCCTATAAAGTAGATTTAAACATTTATAAACGCCATGCAATAATTATATATAAATAAGTTTTCAAAAAATTATTTATATACGAATACTATATAATAGCCGTAGCCTATTATATACTATAATCTCAACTATATATATATAATATTATTATATATAGTAGTATACGTGAGGTGATTATATTATTATAACCGTAAAACTAATATGTGAATATATAGACCCATTATATATTAAATGAGTATACCTACTTATATAATTTTACAGAATATTGAAATTTTTTAAGATTCTATTTAATATAATAAAATATTTATATACGAAGTTTTTTCCTTATTTAGTTATATAAATAAATTTTAGGATATATTCAAAATTTATTTGAATTAAAATCCATTTTAAAAAAATTAACTTAATTATCTCACATAAAATAGATAAAAATTTTTATTATATTATTTATATTATTATAATTATAAAAAATAATATATAGTTATATTACTCTTACAAAAAATAGCTCCACAAATAATATAAGCTTGAACTAATTTTATTTATATATTTATATGACTCTATTTTATTTTTATCTATTTTTGTACATCTTACCTTATATCACGGGCAGGCCCTTATTCAAGGAGGGTGTTGTACACTCCTCAGATAATATAAGCTACTTGCATAACGTATATAATTATAACGCAGTAATTGAGCATATAATGATATATATAAATAATATATATATATATATTAATATATAATTATTATATATATATTAATATATTAATATATTATATATATAATATTATATATATATATAATATATGGCTTAAATACTCTAATTGTCTATTCATCTGAGTAAAATAATAAAAATTATTAAGTTCTCAAATAAATACTAGTATATAATATTAAGGCTCATATATTATGATATTCAATATACATATCACTCACAGTGAGAGTACCATCCATAAATCACTAAATTTAAATTTACAGCCACATGAACGTTATATTTTTGAAGATTTGATATCCATAAGACATGATATAATGTTGTTTTTTGATTGTAGTATAAATATTGTGATTAATGACCTTTCACAGTTTACGTATAGAGTGGAATGAGGAGTGATATTTTTGATTAAATTTAAAGTTTTTTCTGAATACACTTTTTTGTTATATTTTTATGTGTGATTGGCCGGTTTGCTAGTTGCCGGTTTCTTATAAAAAAATGAAAGCCGTCTAATATGTATGACAACTATTTCAGAGCCTTTTAGTATGAAAATATTGATGACAGAGTCAACCACATCTCTCAATGAACGATAATACAAATAATACAAGAATTTAAATATATTTAATGTATAAATGTTCAAAATATCATTGCAAGTTTAACCAAGACGCGTATAGCCACGCAAAATAAGTGAAGGTAGACTACTGAGAACATATTTTAATATTTAAAGCTGAGCAGTCATAATAGTGCCCAATGAATCAAAATACAAACAATAAAATGACACAAAGAAACCGTGTTTATATTGTATAAGTCTTATCTATATCTGCTTCCAAAAGTTACAAGAATTTAGCCATCTAGTCTGCATTCATATGTCTTTCTAAATTATTCTACATTATCTTGTGAAAATCTGTGTGAGTATGACCTTTCTTGAACTAGTGGTTGAGACTTTATTTTTAAAGGAAAAAGATTCCCATTGCAAATTAGATACGGGCCACACGCTGGGGAGAGAGTTCTCTTTCTCCAAAAGGTCCTCCTACTCCCTTCCTCTTTGTTAGGAAAGTGATGCCTGCCAAATGGAAGATATATGCTTTATAGTGGACACTATTTATTATTAATTTTTGTAGTTTACTCTAATACTCATTTAAAATTGATAATTTTACCACTCGTCTACTTAGTTATATGTCAATTCGACTTAACGTCAGTCTCCTATGAGAAACAGCTGAATAAGTTTCAATTAACGAATAATACATTGAATGTAAAAAATAAATTAATCATTAGTGATCATAATAAAACACATTTAGTTATTGGGCCTTTACTAAAATATACAATTTAAAACGTTAAGAGATTTATATAAATTTCTAAAGCAAAATCAGTTCTGTGTCAGTCTGTATAAGCTTCTAAAATTGCTAAAGTGATACAGAGTTATTTATGTGATCGTCAATAACTTAGTGGGCCTCAATAGAAGTGTTCATAAGTAATAGTTGTGCCGTATTGTGTAATTTTTTAGCCGGTGTGTGTCTTCACCTCTCGTTATCCATAAAATAAAATGTTGTTGGCTAAATTGGACTAATTCTTCATGACTTGTTGGACCTTAAAGTCTCAAAAAAGAAGAAAGTGTAAGTAAAACTTAAGAATAAGAAAGTTGATTGTGGTAACTGAAGTGTTAACATATAAGTCTTCCATGATCTTCCTTATGATTATAATAATTAACTATAAATATATTACGTTCAAGTTTACCGAATTAATGTACATATTCAATAATAATATAAATTAACGTTAACTTTAAGATTATATATTATATAAAATAAATTTAAATATTTAAATAATATAATGCTGAGGCCATTAATATTTAAACATTTATTTTGGAGATTAATATTATGTTGCTAAAAGTTTATAAAATATTTAATGTCAGTTCTTCTATAATCTTGAAAAATGAATAAAACTTAAAGGAGGCTCTAAAATTCGGAATCCGAATATTTTATAAATTAAGATTGTATTTATAAGATAATAAATTCGTATATCAAAATATTTAATTACATAAACGTCACCATATAAATTTTATTAGTATATTGTTTGTAATGAATGTTATTGTGTATATGGTTAAGCAGATTTTACTCAATTTTTTGCATAATTGTTTGTCTAGAAATAAAATTATGTAAAATATCTAGTTCAGTTTAGGTGTGAGAAGTAAGTAGCCACTCTCTTTCGTATAGTACAAAATTTATAAAGACGTTAGCAGATTGTGTATGATATCATCTCCCCAAAAGTCATATTCGTACATAAATGCAACCTATATTAATACGAGTCTAAATTATATATTTATTATATGACTGAAGATAAGTGTTAACAATGGCTCGACCTCTGTCAAATTTATAGTTAGGTGTATAAAAGTTACATCAAAATAAACATAACCAAAAACCTGTAATTTCTAATAAATAAAAATGGAAAGTCATATTTAATTAAACAACCGACTCCTCTCTTATGGATGCATACTCTTTCTCGACATTGATGGCTACCTTGCCTATAAAGGAGATTTTGCTTGGCTTGTGTGTAAACACCGAGGCACTTATAAATTTGAAAGATGAACTTTTCGCTAGCGCAGATAATACTCGTATTAATAACAACCTGACTATTGATGTATGCAATATTCCTCTCTTTTTAATAAGATGTGACTAATCTCAAGAATTCAAAATTTATGTGATATTTTAATTATGCTTTCAGACTTAATATAATTAATATTAATTTTAATCATTATTAATATGAAAATTCTAACTAATAAGTTCTATAAAAATTTATCTAACTAAGTATATACTATAATAATCCTAATGTAATAAATATTAGAATTGGGTGGTCCACTAGCAAACGTCAGTTTATTTAATCCACCGATTTTTGTGTTGTTCTAAATTTCTTATAGGACACTGTCTATATCTAAATCATATAAACACTTCCTGACCATTTGAAATATTTACTCATGTTATGGCTTCACCTTCAACTAATTATATTAAAAATTTTCAATACTTTATGATTATAATATTAATAACATATTAGTTAACAAATATTAAACAAATAAAAGTAGTACTACCATTATACCTCTTATTTCTAATATATTCTAAAATTCATAATAAAAGTATTAATAATAAAAATAAGATTCTTTTTTGTTATTTTCTTCTGAGAGCTGACCTCATTACATAAGACATTGCGCCCTCCATAAAAAAATTGAACTTCAAGGTCAGAGAATCCTCCTTCAAAAAGCGAGCATTTCTGAGTGTCCTGATATTACTCTTGTCACTGGGTTAAGGAATGGTTTTTTTCATAGAAGATAAAATGCTCTATAGCGTTGCTAGAATATATGAGTTCATTAGAAAGGAAACAGTTTACTTTATATTTGTATTGCCTTCAGAAAGTTTCTTTCTGAAAATAATCCTCTTCTGCTTGCTTATGTTTTTTTGCGATGATATACGATATCTGGGTGCTTAATATATACTCTCTGAAACGAAATGGTATATACACCACTTCTACTCCCAATTCGGATATATTTTTCTCTGATTCTTTTGATTAAGGCGAACCTTGCTCTGAGAGTTATCTTGAAAGATTGGAATCGCAGTTAACAAGGTATCGGCACAGTTGTAAGTTGGGGATTGAATGCAATGGACCCTCGTGGTATAGTAATTGCTACAGTGCAATTAAATTTGCTCACAGTCTAAATTTAAATTAAGACCAGACAATGAATCCAGAAATGGTATATCTACTCACTAAGACAAATAATGAATAGAAATGGTAATCTAACTCACTAAACAAATAACTGAATCTATTAAATAACTCGTATAAATATATCAAAAATTCTCCAATATTACAATTTTATATTTTTATAAACAACGTTAGTATTATGTCTAATCTTGATAAAAGAGCTATTTATAACTAATAATTTGAATACTATCCTAAATCTGTCTCAGAAATATCAATTTTTATAATAAACTCTTCTACATTAAATAACATCTCTCACTTTCTCTCTTAGAACTCTCTCATCAAGTTTCATACTCTCTCCTCTACTAAATATAATATATAGTTATAATTACTATACTACGCTAGTGGTACTAAAATTAAATAGGAATAATATATATATAATATGTATATATAAATTCATATATATATGATATTTCTACGAAAATAAAAAAAAAAATAATTTTTAAATAATTTTATTAATATTTTAAATTTTAGATAGATATACCGAAATCGACCTTCCTAGAGGTTGGGCTACTATGATGATCCCCCTATAAACGCATATTATATAATATCAGGGGGTATTATATAACATTATATTAAGGGTTAAAGGTAGGTTTAGGTTAGTAATCCTTACCAAATTTCTGAGTCTTTTTAATAATAATTAATAATTTATAATTAATTTATTATATAACTAAATTATTAAATTTTTTCAATGATGATAAGTATGTATAAAATAAAAAGAAGCTAATTAATTATAATTTAATAATAATATTTAAAAAATAAAAAAACAACGTAAATGTTTTAGTAATCATCACAATTATTTAAGTATATTTATTAAATATTCAAATTGGAAAATGATGATTTTCCTCCGGCTTACCTCCTAGTCTCGCGTATTAATATTCACGATAAGTAAAATAATTCATTATTCGCTCATGGAACGGCGAGCAGTGTTAAATGTATCTTCTCTTATTATACTATTCTCAAGAATGTAAAAAAAATATGAAATTCTTATAATAACTTTATACTAAATGTACACTAAAGCAAAATAGCATAACATACCTAGATTACTGCTCTCAAGTACGTAGTAAAATGTAAAATACATTCGTATAATACAATCTATACTATATATATCACATATATATATTTAATAACTATATATTTATATAATATATATATATATAATATAATAATATATTATATATATATATAATATATATATTTTTGAGATAAAGATCTTTATATATTCGATTATATAACCTTGATTACATGAATTTTGTTAATATAAAATTAATAACTCAATCACCACAGTAAAATTGTATTTAATAAATGTCCAATCAATTCGTAGGAAATATTTTAGTGATAGATCATGATAAGTTCATTCATAAAATACTTTTAAATAGTAAGTGTATAAATATATGCAACACCATAAAAATATAAATAAACTATAATCATAGGTATTCACCAAAACAATTGAACTTTGCAGATAAACACTATAACATATTAATTCAAAATTAATCATACATCATTGATAACTAGAGAATTATTGAAAGTATTACAAAAATTTAGAATAGTAATAAGGGAGAATATCTATTTGTTACAATGAGTAAGACTGCGAAACCACCAAAAGATTCCACCTCAGATTAAGTAATTCAGTACATAGTCTCCGTGAACAAAAAGTATTGAGCCAGATAATTGGACGTCCATTAACTTTTACAGAAAAAATATTATATGCGCATCTTACCAATCCGGCTACCAGTGCGTATGAACGTAGTGGGCTAAAGTTCTATCATTGAGGATAAAATAATATATAAATTATATATTGAATAATGAGTACAATAAGTAACAGCCATTTACACAAATTAACTCGAAAATTAGCCAGGCGACCTATCCTTACTCATATAGGAATTGTTGGCCCATCTTCAACCAATATAATTCATTATATTGTCTAGTAAGAAATTTTTATTTTATATGTGAAAGAGTCTTACCAACTTTCATATATACGTGTAAAATTGCCAGTATAATCAAGCAGTTGACTCGAGATAGATCATATAAGGGTCTAGAATCCCAATATACATTATCATTTACCTACCAATGAATATTAGCAGATTAATACCATAAATATATTCAAACGAATAATATAGTAAAATATATGTATTTACCTTTACCGTGTAATCAAACTCACTGGCTTTAAAATTCATTAGGCGAACACGAGTGTTGAATATATTTGAGCAATAAATACTCATGAATCTTGCGCTCCGCAATTGACAAAATATTTATTTTTTTATTACCAATTACTTTAAGTGATATTTATTTATAATTTTATATAATTTAAAAATAATTATAATAAAATAGTGTCAATAATGATAAGTAAGTGTAGATTTTATATTAAAAAATAGCTTTAAAAGCTTATCTAAAGTGAGAACATAAACAAAACTTAAATATATTAAAAAAATATTGGTAATGTATCCTACGTTTCTTTATATTATAAAAATAACAGATATAATCTACTCTTATTCTACAATATAATGTTCAGATAATAAGATTATTCCTCATTGATTTTAATTATATATGTAAATTTAATTATGATATATTATTATTATTTATTATTATTATTATATTATTATATTATTTAATAGAATTATTACTGTCATTTTGAGTTGATTATTCATGATATATTTTGAGATATATTTAATATGATTAGTATTATCTATTTATTTATCTCCTATAATTTATAGGAGATCATTTGAGTAAACTATTTATATTATTCTCAATTAATATCATATTTGTAGGTTAATATATTATTAATACACCTATAGTGTATAATGAGTAAAGGTACTTAACAACTAAAGGCTTACCATTATATTTTGGTTAAAAAGTGATGTGAGCTTGATGTAGTTAATGTAAAATAGAATTCCTTATATATACAGCAAATTTATTATTCATAATTATATATTATAAGTACGTAATTAGTAAATTCCTGGGTTATACCGGCGGAACTTTTCAAAATTCCTACTGGTGAAACCTATGGTAATAATAACACTCTGAGATAATAAATGTACACAATTTCACGGCCGGGACTCAGTAAATTATTCCGTATACACTCTTATAATATTATAATAACTATATATATATATAATATATATTAATATAATATATATATTATATATATATATATATAATATATATATATTATATATATATATAATATATAATTAATTATATTATATATATATATTTATTAATTACAACTGCCAGATGAAATGAGCCACTATTCTTTAATATATATACTAATACTATATATTATACGATTATATATATATAATAGGATTCATATATTATTAAATATAGCTGTACCTACCCATATTAATAATTCTTCTCAAAGGTACTAATATACGCCACTGATTATATATATATATATATATTTATATATCTATAATAATATTATATATTAATATATATATAATATATAATATATTATTGGGAATATCTCACAATTAAAGCAGAACAAAGACTAATAATTTTCAACTATACATATAATATATATATAATAATATATATATATATCATATTATTATAATAATATATATATTATATTATATAATATATAATAATTATATTATATATCATATAATATAATATAATAATATATATATTATATATATATATTTATATTATATATATATATATGTACGCTGAATAATAATAGCTAAATAACTTCAATAAGAAAAAAATAAAATTATTTTTTATAAAATTTATTTATAAATAATTATAATATATAGTTAAGTTTATAATACCATATGATTAAATCATTATAAATTATGTTAATATAGCTAAACAAATTACCCAATATCCTGCCCACCTATAATACCCTTCTCCCAGATATATATGTTATACTAATTATAATATATATATGATATATATATAATATATATATATATATATATATATATATATATAAAATAATAATATATACTATAATATATTATATATATATGATAATATATATATATATATTATAATATATATATATTATATATATACATATATTATATTATAAATATATATATATATATATATATAATGAATATATATATATATATATATTATATATATATATATTAATACTATATATATATATATATATATATATATATATATATATATATATATATAAATATATATAATATATATAATGAAAAGAGTAGATCCATATTGAATAGTTATAACGTTTATTTCTTATTAATAATAATTAATTTTAGTATATATATATATTAAAAAATATGTAAAAACTCTTTAAAAGAAACTCGGAAGTACCTCTTTATTAATCAAATCTATCAAATAATTAACAAAAGATTGACAAAAAGCTCTCAAAATTTTCTTTCTAGCTCTTAAACAAATGAACCCATGTATAACCTTTCCTCTCCTTAAAGATATCTAAGAACTTTAAGACAAGTTTCATAACGTCAGTGTTTCAGTAAGAATGACATGAAAAAATATTCTTATAGTTTCGGGAAGCGGACTTCTGATTTAGTTTAATAACTTAATTCCACACCAAACTGCGCATATTCACCTTTCCAATATCGCAATTTTATAGCAAAATAACAAAAACTTTGTATTTTGTAACTAACGTATTAACGTTCTTAATAGATAATATATAGATACACTGAAGAATAATAGTCATCCAATCATCCAGGGTTACAGTTTCAGCTCTAATTTTGGGGGGGGTGATGGGGATAAAAAAGGAGGGTGGGAGTAAAATAAATAATTAAAAAAAAAAAATTAAAAAAAATATAAAGAAGTAGTATAGGGATAGGGGTTAGTATACTATATATACTGTTATATATATATATATATAATATATAGAATATAATGATATTTATATCATATATAATATATATATTTATAAATAGTATATACTATAATATATATTATAATATACCTTACTACCTATACTATATATCACTATATAGATAGTCTACTAAAATATATATACCCTACTATATTATATAACTATACTATATATATATTCTAATATATATAATAGATATATTATATAAATTATTTTATATTCATATAATATTTATAATATAATAATATTATATATAATATTATTATATATATATATATATATTTATATATTAAATAATAGATATTATACAAATTTATTTATTTAGATATTTATATATTATATATATTATATAAATATATATATATAGACTATAATATATATATAAATATACATATTTATATATTATAATATTATATATAATATATAATATAATGTTATATATTTATATATTATATAATATATATAGTATTACTTATATATTTATAAATTTATATATAATATATATATAAAGTATATATATATATATATATATATATATACTATATTAGTATAATATAGTAATAGTAGGAGCGTTCCATCCGCTCGTGTCTGACCACCTGAATCAGCGATGAGCACCAATCGCTAAATCAGTGGATATTTTTTACTCAGCACCTTCATGGTGCTTTTTTTTTTTTTTTTTTTTTAGATTTTTATTTATTATTTTTTTATTTTTCTTCTTATTTAGATTATTCTTCTATTTTTTTATCTTTTTTAGTTTTATTTATTTTATTTTTTTTTATTCATTTTACTTTTTGTTTTTTCCTTTCTTTACTCAGAAGTTATTATTTTAAGTTGTAGCATTAGTAAGTCGTGGCATTTTATCACCATGGCCAATTTATCATTAGTGCCAACAACCTTGTTGTTTTTTTCGTTACGTCCGCCATTTTTTTATATTGCGCTTTTGTTTTAATCTCTCGTCATAATTTTCAATCTCGTTTTCGTCGATGAACGCAAATTCATAGTCTTCGCCATCGTCGCGCTTTTTTGTAACAAGATTCGCGAAGTCCGCGCATTCGTAGCAAAAACCACGCACAAAGAACCGCGAGTAGCAAGGCCCCAATTAGCTAAGTCTGTACTTCGATACGTTTGTAATTATTTATTATTTAACTTGAAACAACGAGAGTTCAAGGCAAGTATTATATTTTACGAAAACACGCCGTTTTTTAAAGACTTTTACCAAATATTTTATTGATTCTCCGAGCAGGTTGCATAATTTAAAATTCTCCACCAAACTAAGTTAATATTTTAAAAATATATGTATTTGAATCTATATATGAAATATAAATATATATAATATAATATACTATTATATATATAGTATATATAATATATATACCTTTCATCATAATATCAGCTTTGATGCCATACCCGTCCTCAGCCACCAAGCTACAGCACCACACACGCACACACACACTCACACACACACACACCTGTGCCCACGTGGTCATGACTCACGTACTTTTCCACCCGCATTTACATTAAACTTAAACTTCCCTACCACTTCTAAGCCTTTATCGTTCTTGTAGCTGTATCGAGTTCTTTCCCGGCTTTAAATCAAATATATAGCCACCGAAAAGGATACGACCCTTACAACGCGTCAAACTTTATGCCCTTAGTCCCCAGGACCTAAACGGAGATCTGTAATGAGATATTGAAATCAGGTCAATTTAACCGAGTCCGTGAATTCCTAATATATAATAATAAATAATATAATAATAATCAATAATAATAAAATAATAATATTATATATAAATAAATATATATGTATATATAAGATAAGATAATATCTATATATATATTATAATATAAATATAATAATATATTAAAATATAAGAACGGAAAGAAAGAGAGACGAGAGAGAGAGAGAGAGAGGAGAGAAGAGAGAGAGAAGAAAGAGAAGGAAAAAGAGAGAGAGAACAGAGAGAGAGAGAGAGGCAGTATATATATATTATTTACTAATTATTATATACTATATATATATATATATATATATATATACTATATATATATAAACAGTATATAAATATATATAATAGTAGTAATAACAAACATATATAATATAATATATACTACTTATATATGGGTTCATTTTTGCCCACGTAAATTATTTGTCCTTTCATTTTACTGGGCTTAGCCCTATTTTGATATTTTCGATCACATCTACACACCTGTGCGCGTACGCACACACAATACACACCCTTGACACGACTCAACCAATGGTCAATTTTTGGCCCACGCGTAATTTTTTGTCCTTCCTTTACGGCATAGCCCTTTTTGATATCTTACTTGATGACCATGATATTCGCCTTACCTTGCGGATACCTAAACCTAAACCTAAAACCTAACCTACCTAGCCTAACCTAACCGCTGATCCTAAAACCTAACTAAATGTAACCTAACCTAACCTACCTTACCCTCTCCACCAGCCTACACCTACACCTAGTCTACAGACCCAGCCTTCACCTAGCGTCACCTATACCTACCCTGCACGTGCCCCTACAACTTTCCTACACTTGCCCTAGCCTCCATCCAGGCCTTCGAGCTCATCCAGGTAACTGAAGCCTAGCCTTTGGTAGGGATCTGTGCTAACAGGTTCACTTACACTCACACACTCGAAGCCTCAATTTTGTTGGCCTCATCTTTGATGAAGTCACCTTTGATACCATCTATATTGATAATTCATCTTTTGAATGGACTCATCTTTTGTTACCTCTAGATCATAAGCCCCCCACCAGGCCGCAGCAAGCCCCCTCCCCGCAAAGGATGAGATCCGCAACCCGTAGTGCGAACCCCCGCAGCGAATGAAAAAAACATATTATACTATAAGTCATTCATTTTTATGTATTCATACTTAAAACATTCAAAGATTTCTTTTTCAACTATACTATGAGGTCATTCATCTTATTTTGCATACTTAAACATTTTTTATAAAAAAACATTTTCGAGATCCTAAAACTTTAACTCATTACAGACCTATTATTAAACACATATATTTATTAACATTGTTTTATTTTATACTTGTACTTTAATTACTTTTTTAATTTATAAATTTTTAAAAAAATGTATGTAAGCAAGAAAAAAAACCATTATTTTTTATATTAAATAAACATTTCTATTTTACTATAATATTTTCTCGATTAAATTTTATTAAAAACATTAAATTACATACCTTAAAGCAGGTAAATCAGTAAATCAATAGGGTGTTACCTAACACCTAGGGATAGTAGGCGTTTTGTTTACTGCCTTATCCTGCTTTAACTTCATGTTTTACTCCTTTTAACTCATGTTTTTTACGCTTTTAACTTATATTTAAGCTTAACTCACATATTTATTAGCATTAACCATACCTTAAAGCGAATCAGTAAATCAACTAGACGGTTTACCTAACAACCTAGCGGATTAGTACTGCTTTTGTGTTCACGCTTTACTGCCTTAACTCATATTTTACGCTGTTAACTCACTTTTTACTGCTATTTCTTCCAAAGCCAGCTCGCCTTCATATATTTATTACGTTACATCAAATGCAGTAAATCAGTAAATCAATAGAGTGTTACCTACCACCAAGGGGGGATTAGTATGCTTTTTACTGCTTTACTGCTTAACTCATGTTTTACTGCTTTTAACTCAAATGTTTACTGCTTTAACTCACTTGTTTTTACCGCTTTAACTCTCTGCTTTACGGCTTAACTCACATGTTTAACTGCTTTCAACTCAATATATTTATTAACATTACGTTTTTATTTTGTTTTAATACTTTTTATTATTATTATTTTTATTATTATTCTTTATTACTATTCGTTCATTTTATTTCTTACATTTTTAATGTATACTTAGTTTATTACTCAGCCCTACTTGTCTAGTTATTATTTACGAACACGCACATACACACGCACACCACACACACACACACACACACGACGCAACACTACTTACTACTTATACCACACAGTTTCACTATACACTAACACCACATTCACCACTTACCTTTACACTTATTACACATGCTGTCAAACACACACACACAAACACACACACACACCACACACATCACACCACACTAACACTATACGACCACATCACTATGATACTATATACACACATGCACTATGGCACTTACATTTATCCAATCAACAACAACATTTACACTTACCTCAACCAACAGAATGACAAACAGTACACAGATTACTTACCATCTCACACACAATTACTTACACACACACAGATCTACTTACACTCGCAATAGCCTATTTTACATCACACACACACACACACTCACACACACCCACTCACACACTCACTTACACATATAACGTATATTTATTAAAACATTCTTATGTTATAAACACGACCATTTATATTACTCATTCAAAATAACTAAACTTTATTTCAAAGTTCTTAAACTTCATTTAATAAAAATAAATCATTATCTTTTAACTTTGAATTTATTATTAATGCTTAATACTTATTTGTTTATTATAATTTTATATTTTGATTTCAAGTTTTAACAAATAACTTTACTAAAATTTATTGAAAATTTTTATTAAAAAACACAATATTGTTTACATACCTTTTTAAGCAATAAATCAAGTAAAACAGGTAGTCAGCCCTAGCAACCCTCTACACCAACTATCCACGTTTGTTCTATACTGATCTTACTGCTACACCATCTTTAGGCCATGTAATAAGTCATAACAAATAAACAAAATAAGTTCTCCGCTAACATAACACATGTATTTTACTAAAATCATTCTAAGTTTTTATTTAAGAAAAAACAAATATTACTTGTTATATTATTCGCTCCGATGTTAACTAAAAATATTCAACAAAGTTTTTTCCAAATTTCGGAATTTCTTTACTATTATTAAAATACTATAAACTTTGACAATCCATCACGAGAAAAACACAGAACAACCCCGCACTGCCTCTACAGATACAAACTGATCCTCTCTCTGAGAAATGTGTTAATAAATTACTTTCTAGCCTAAATTTAGGATAATCCCTTTCGTATCCCATTGTGGTTGATTAAGCCTAATTAAGTCAAAATACTATATTCACCAAATCTTTAGTACTTTAATTCTGTATTTATCTGGCACCAATTCGTTAGTCCTAAAATAAGGCCTAAAATTAGGAGATAAGCCTTTGTTAGAATCGAGCTAATATTTCCTAATTCCAGGTCCAAAGGATAATTCAGTCATAGGACAAGATCATGTTATTATTATTTTTTATAAATATATTTCACAATGAAACATGCGGATCGTAAGATCCTTTAAGCCAGGTTAAGAAGGACAATTGTTTTCCTTACTTTGCTGCATTGGTCACGAATAGTCGACATTTCCCCTAGTCATAAGCTAACCACCAGGCCTCAGCATGAGCCCCACCACGCAAAGCAGCAGCCAAATACCCCGCCACTGCCCCGCACTGGTCCCGCCGGTCCCGAACCACCGCGTGCGCCGAAACAGGCGCAAATATTTCTCCGGCGTTTCAACCTGTCCCGCGCGTTTCGCCCGCAGCCGCAAATTTCCGCGTCTACTCCCCCCTGTTCAGTGTTATTACTTCATGCGCTATTGTTTTATTTTATCTTAGAAATCTTTCACAAACCACACACCAACACACACACACACACACCGGTGCGCACACACAGCACACACTTACCAAACGTACAATTTAATTAAACATTTTATTTTTATTTTTATATTATACTTCATGCTATTGTTATTATTATTTAGAACACCACATATCACCCACATCACACCACACACACACCCAGCACCAACACACACACCACACAACACACACACACACACACTTCACTTACACATAAAACGTATAATTTATTAAAACATTTATTTTATCTTTATATTATACTGTTAGTGTTATTTTCTCATGCCTATTTTCTATTATCTAGTTTAGGAACACCATCGCCCACCCCACACTTACACATAACGCACCCCAACCATCTCATATTATGATGCCCAAACATTTATACTGCAGCTCTTGAT
This sequence comes from Trachelipus rathkii, assembly GCA_015478945.1. NCBI lineage: Eukaryota > Metazoa > Arthropoda > Malacostraca > Isopoda > Trachelipodidae > Trachelipus > Trachelipus rathkii. The sequence continues at coordinate 11,020 of JABUQX010051578.1, read as the reverse complement.
GCCTACAACTTTGAGTTGCCTCAGGTTATTGTATCGCCTACAAAGACTTTGGATGGCCTCACGCTTTTAGCCCCTCAAACTTTTGACTCCCGCAGCTTTTGATGCCTCAGCGTTGACTGCCTCAAAAACTTTATATAACTTAGCCATTTGCATACGCCCTCACTTTGGTGTTTCTCTTGATGACTCAATCTTTGATTGCGGATCACTCTTTATACCATCCTATATTGATGATTCATCTCTACGCCACATCACACACACACACACACTCTTACACTTATACACACACATACACTATATTCTCTTACTTCACACAATTTAGCGCACGTTACCACCCGATTAGACACTTACGTCACCCATAGACACTTACACTCAGCACACATATATATTATTATATAGTATATATATAGTATATATATATATATATTAATACTAATATATATTATATATATATATATAATATATATATATATATTATATATTATATATATATATTCATTCGCGCGGAAAAATAGGCGCCTGCGCGGCGCCACGTGGCTGGCGTTGAAACGCGAAAAAAAAATTATGCGCCTGCGGCGCACGCGGTGTGGTCGGACGCGCGGACGCACCAGCGGAGTGCGGTTGCTGTGCCTGTTGCGGTGCGGCTCCATGCTGGCCCTGTGGTCAGCCTTATGAACTAGGGAAAATCTACTGTCGAACCAATCGACAATTCAAGTAAAAACATTATCCTCCGATCTATAAGATTTAAATACGATTTTTAAAGGTTTTCAAATAAATTTTTCAAAGTAATATGCAAAATTTTTTTAACATTTCAATTCCCTAATTACCGAATTAGGAATAAGCCCGTCTACAAAAAAGCTTATCCTAAATTTAGGCATAAATTTAGTGCCTTTAAAGACCGGGTAAATTTAGTTTGATGAAATTCTTATATCAGTTTGAAAATATATTTTGACCCTGTGTAAATTAGGCTAAAGTCACCCCGGATACAAAAAGGATAGATCCTAAATTTAGGCCTAAAGTATTTATTCAACACATTTTCACGAGAGAGGTCAGTTCGTAATCTGTAAGGAGTGCGTTGGTTTTGCTTTCTCTGATGGCGATGCTCAATGTACATAGATAAAATATATAATAATAAAAGAAACATCCGAATATTTAAAAAAAACTAGAGCTTAATCCCTCTTTTATTTTATTTTGAATAACTAAATTAAGGCGATAATAATTTGTGATTTTAAATGTGAAAATAACTTAGAATGATTTAAGTAATAAAGCATATTAATTATGTTAGCAAGAGAAGGATAGGATTGACTCTATCTTGTTCATTATTTATGCTAGCATATACCCTTAGACTGCTATCCACAGTATATATAACGTATGAACCGACATTCGTTACATGGTATGCCGACAGATTACAGCCAGAATAGCACACCAACATCAAGTCGCAGTAGTTCACCAGCAGTATTTGGAATTAATCCTCCTCCACTATACGCTATTCGGCCTCAGGTAATTTAAAATATATGTATTAATAAAAAATTCATAAAATTTAGTAAAATTTCATTTTAAAACTGGATATGTATAAAAATTTTCATAAACAAATAGTATTCTAAAAACATCATATTTGCTTTACATATGGATCAAAAGATAATGATGATTATTATAGAAGTTTTAAGAAACTTTGAAATAATTTTATATATTTGAATGAGTAATTTTCAAATCCTTGTAATTAAAACATAAAATTTTAATAAATTATAACGTTATAAGTGTAAGTAGGGTGCCGTGGGTGTGTGTGTACCCAGTGGGGTGTGTAAATCGGTGCTGAAGTAGTAACATCTTTGTGGTGTAAGTAAATCTGTGTACGCATGTCGAGTGTAAGTAAAAATCTTGTGTCAGCTGATTAGAGTACATCTGTCTGTAGTGAGTGTTCGAGTCAAGGCAAGTATTTATGGGATAATGTAAAGTGTCCGAGTGAATGGGTGTATAAGTATCATAGTGTGTTTATAAGTGTAAGTGTGTGTGCGCTGAGGTCGCCCTTCTCTTCGTGGAGTGTGTGTGACCCGCATGTGATAAGTGTAAATGTAAGTGTTCAAGTGTGAATGTGTGTATAAGTTAAGTGTGTGTGTGTGTGCGCGTGCGCTTGTGTGTGTGTCGTGTGTGTGCGGCTGTATGTGTTGTTCTAATAATAAACAAATATTTGCCTGAAGTAAATAACCACTAAGCTAGAAGTTAGAGAGAAAGAATTAGAATAATAAAAAAAAAAAATTAATCACACAAATAATAATATAAAAGAGTATCAAAACAAAATAAAACACATAATGTGTTAATAATATATGAGGTTAAAGCAGAAACATGTGAGTTAAAAGCAGTAAAGCCGAGATTAAAGCAGAGTAAAGCATTGAGCTGTAAAGCCTAGGTTTTAAAAACATGAGTATTTTGTAAAGCCAGTAAAAACATGAGTATAACATCAGTAATACGCAAGCAAAACAAAAGCATACCTAATCCTCCCCCTTGGTAGGGTAACACACTCTATATGTATTTGACTGAACTCTTTACTGCTTAAGGTATGTAATACTGTTAATTAATATAGAAGTTAATGCGTAAATATCACAATATAATTAAAGCAGTACAAAACATGATGCTTAAACGGCCAGTTTAAAAACATGAGTTAAACAGTAAAGCAGTAAAACAAATAAAGCATTACAATCCCCCTAGGTGTTAGGGTAACACCTCTTATGATCTACTGATTTACCGCTTTAACGGTATTAATGCCTAATAAATATACGTGATGTAAGCAGTAAAACTTAGTAAGATTACAAGCATAAAAAATGAGTACAAGCAGTAAGACATTGAGTTTAACGAGTAAAGCAGTTAAAACAAAAGTGCCTACTAATCCCCCTAGGGTTAGTAACACCTCTATGATTTTACTGATACTGCATTTAAGGTAGGAAATGTTAATGTTTTAATAAATTTACGTTATATAGGTCTAAAATAACATGTTTATTTATAGCCACTCTGGTTTTTTTCTTCTTACATGTAATACTTAACAAAATTTATAAATAAAAAATATTAAGTAAAAAGTATTAGTAAAAACAATTGTTAATTAAATATATGTGTTAAATTAATAAGGTCTGTAAATGAGTTACAGTTTTAGATCGTAGCGAAAATGTTTTGTAATAAAAATGTTTCAAGTATGAACATAATAAATGAGTATGACTCATAGTCATATTTGAAAAAGAAATTCTTTCGAAATTTAAGTATGAAAAAGTACAATGACTAATTACCTATAGCTATATATATTTTTCATCCGGCAGGGCTCACCTACGGTCTCACCATCTCCATCCTTCGGGGAGGGCTCGTGCTGCGGCCTAGTGGCGGCTTATGAATTCTAAGAGTAAGACCAAAAAGATGAGATCATCAAAGAATCATCAATATATATGGTATCAAAGATGACTTTCATCAAAGAGATGGCAACAAATGAGCTTCGAGTGTGTGCAGTTCCTCTGTAAGTGAAACTGTTACACAGAATCTCCTACCAGAGCTAGGCCATCAGTACCTGGATGAGAGCTCAAGGCGGGTGCAGTAGGGCAGGTATAGGATAGGTGCTAATGCTGGGATGCTAGTAGGTTATCGGTGTACGCTGAGGTGCCAACGGCCTTGTGAGTGTACATACCTAGGAGTAGGGCCCAGGCTAAGTTGTAGGTGTTAGGTTAGTTACTTAGGTTTACCTCGTAGGTTAGTTAGGAAGGTGTAGCGTAAGTTAAGTTATGCTAGGTTAAGTTTACGGTTCTAGATATGTTATCCCCTGCCCGAGGTTCAAGCCTTCGAAAAATAGAAAATTGGGAAGTAAATGATGTTTTTCGTAGGGTAAAAGAAGGACAAAAAAATACCGTGGCAAAATCTTGACCCATGGGTTCGTCCAAGGTGTATGTTGTGCTACGCGCACGTGTTGTAGATTGATCGAAAATACTCAAAAAAATAGTGCTAAGCCCGTAAAGGGTGACCAAAAATTACCGGCAAAAATGCACCCAGCTTATACTTATATATATATACGGGTATATAATTATTATATTATCATATATACTAATATATTATATCAATATATATTATTACTAATAATATATATATATATATATATATACTCCTATATATAGATATATATATATATATATATATATATATATTATAAAATTTTTCTAACTTAATAATAAATAATTTTAATTTATATATATAAATTATTATATTATTATTATTATTATTATTATTATATATTATTATTATTATATTTTATTCATTATTATTATTTATAGGGAGAATTCACGACTCGCGGTTAAATGACCGATCTTCAAAAATATCTCATTACCAAGATCTCATCGTTTGCGTCCTGGGGACTAAAGGGCAATAAAGTTACCGCGTGGTCAGGTCGACCTCTTTCGTGGCTATATATTTTATTTATAACCGGGAAAAGCCGAACGCTGAAGACGATAAGCTTTGAGGTGGTAAGGAAGTTTAAGTGTAGATGTAAATGACGGTGAAAAGTCGTGAGTCATGACCATGTGTGGGTGTTGTTGGTGTGTTGTGTGTGTGTGTGTGTGTGTAGCTGGGTGCTGGACGGGTATGGCATAAAGGCGTATATGAAAGATATATTATTTTTATTATTATGGTTTTATATGTTGTTAATTATACTAATATCATAGATATATTAATATATCATAATATATATAAATATATAATATTATATATATTATATATATATATTATACCGTATATATAGTGAAAGATGAATTTGAAAATATACTTATATCCTCGAGAACATATAATATATATATATATATATATATAATATATACTATATAGGTATTATATATATACATATTAATTATATAATATATATATATCATATATATAATATATTATCATATATATATATATATATATATATAGTATATATCATATAATATATTAATTGAAAACTATACTATATTCTCGCGAGAATCAATCAAATATTGGTAAAAGTCTTAAAACGGCTGCTTTTCGTAAAAATATAAATAACTTGCCTTGAACTCTCGTTGTTTCAAGTCTAAAATAAATATAATTACAACGTAATGGAAAGTACACCCTTACTATTGGCTTTGTACTAGCCTGGTTCTTTGTGCGTTTGGTTCTTGCTACGAATGCGACGGACTCCGCGGAAACTTGTAAAAAACGCCGACAGAGCGGAAAGACTATGAATGTTTGCGATCATCCCGACGAAAACGACATAAAATTATGACGAAGATTACACAAAACGCAATATAAAACTAACAAATGCTGACCGACACGAAAAAACAAACAAGTTGAACATTAAAACAAATGCCATTGAAAGGAACATTGGGAAATAAACATACACTTACACCAAACTTAAATAACTAACTAAACGTATCAAAAAAGAAAAAAAAAATAATAAAATTAAAAAAAATTAAATAAATAAATCTAAAAATAAATATAAATGAATTTCTAAAAATAAAAAAAATAAAAAAATAAAAATAAAAATCTAAAACAATAAAAAAAAAAAAAAAAAAAAAAGCCACCCATGAATGTAGCTGAGTAAAAAAATATCCACCTGATTAGCGATTGTGCTCATCGCTGGTCAGGTGTCAGCACGACGAATGACCCCTACTACATAGTAGTTAACATATATTATTATATATATACGTATATATATACTATATATAATATAGTTATATATAAATATAAAATATATATATATATATATAGTAAATATATATATATATATATATATATATATATACCTTATATTATACATTACTTATATATATATATATATTATTATATATATATAGTTAACAATTAAAATAACATAGTTATAATATATATTACTAATATATAGCATATATTTATTATATATAAGAATTTAAAGATTTAGTCATTTTAGTTCTTCCTCTACTCATATTTAATGATAACACCGATCTAGTTATCTCTTATGTAGCTTCGTATACATCTACAAAGTAGGTATAAGTAGTTATCATATTATATATTATCACTATGTATATCTATATTCTCAATATTTATATATATATATTATATAGTATATAGTATATGATTAGTCTGTTCAAAATAATGAAACGTCTAAATGTGTAGGTGCGCATTAATTTTATTGTTCCATTTGATGAAAAAACATCGCACAAAAAATTTCAATCGGATATAATAATATTTACAACTCCATCATCGAGGTTGAAATTTTACCATACATGGACATTTCCACCAATTTAAATTGATTTTGTGACTTTTGACTCGTGATTTAATTTTTATTTAACCTCTCAGTTTAAAATGATTTGAACAATAGTTATAGAACTTCTTAAAAGCTTTAAAATGGTTCTAAAATGATCTTTGTGAGTGTCATAGAAGCAGAGAGATACATGGTGACTTGAATCCTTACACTAAATTTACCTCTAATATACAAAATTTTAAAAAGTTGATTTTCGGATTAAATAAATATTTCGGATAATTTATTTTAAAGAAACAATACGAGGATAATTTAAACAAAATATATAAATTTAAAATTTATTTAATACATAAATTTAAGTAGGTGTACATATGGTTTATTAAAGATATTGATCCTGTTATGCAACAATTTACATAAATACCCAGTTTACACTTTTTTTTCTCCGTTGGATTTATGAAAAAATATACAAGTTAAATAAAGAAATATTAAAAAATGAATTTATAATTAATAATATTCAATATCTTAAATTAAATTAAATTACACTAAATTGAAAATTGCAAACTTCCTTTATTCTTTTTAGTCCGCTCATTTTTAGTCTCCTGCAAAAAGTAAAATTTCTTGTGTTATGGAATTGTTTTTTTTTCCGGGTTAATGTTCAGACAACTATGAGGTATATGTTCTGATCTTCCTGTTTAGTTATGAAGAATTGAAAGTGGGATAGCAAGCGATTCCTCGTAGTTCGGCACTGTCGTGACAACTTAAGGCCATTACTGCCTTTCTTGCTTCCTCAAAAGTTAATATTTTTCCACGAATCCACATTTTCGACCAAGAACGAATTATCTAAAGAATGCTCAAAAAAGACAAGGGGAAGCCTTCATATACAAATAGTCAAGTGTTTTGATTGTCAGATCTTCTGTCCAGTGTATCTGAACGATCTGCCTTCTCTTATTTGAGATACATGTTCTAAATTGTTCTTGCAACCGCTCCGCCATTCGACGCTTGTTTCTACAGATACTAATCTGACAAAAAGACCACCTCCCCGTTAACGCCTGTCCCAAAAATCACCAAATTGACGACTCATTGCCGCTCATGCCTTCTTCGAAATGAGTATAGAAGTCCACGCGTAGATCTCGAAATAACTGGATTAGAGCACTTGAGGTCATAATAAAGCCATCACATTGTCATTATCCCGGCATAATCATTTCCAGGCTTTCCACGTATATCGCACAAACAAATTAAACCCGAATTCAAAGCAGTGTATTTTGTTCTCAAAATTCTGTGAGCTTACACCTACTATATCGCTGAGAGAAACGTCGCAAATCATATAGGTCAATTTTGAATCCACCGCTCCGGATATCCGAAATTTAATACCACCTGATGAACTTTTAGCTCGGATAACATCAGAGTTGCTCCCAGTAAACTCTCGATATCTTTCTCTGAATCATATTTTCTATTTCCGTTGTAACATAAATAACTTATACGAGAGGTTGTCATGACATCATTCATGAGAACCTGCTAACAAATCTCCTTGCAGTCGGCTGTCATTACTATGGTTCGTATTTGCTCTGATTAATCTTTGCCCAAAAATCCCTTAAAATGTATCTCTATATCTCTATCTCTATTTACGCACAAATCAAATCTGAAAGCCCACATAAAAAATCAAACATATATCAGTTCAACGATAGATAGCCAAGCATAATCTTTCTTGCAGTTTTGCAAGTATGAACCGCAGCTCCTTCTTCGCCCTCTGTTACTTAACGGCTGTTGTATCAAAATGACATTCCCACCGATTTCGATCCCCGAAGTCCATCATGAATTTGCCTCCAAAACTACTTCTGCAAACACTCTCGTCCTCTTCCTTGTCAACTTTCTGAACTACCTCAAGAGTTTTTCTATCTTTTTCACCCTACTGAACAATCTGCCACTCATCCTTTCTTCAGTGGCCCCACCAGGAAATATCGAAAGAAGTTCAATCAAAATATATAACTAAAGGACCCTCACCGAGAGCATCTTTCGTTTGAGGCCTCTTTAGTAACGATACTTCTCCCGTCGCTCTTCGATGCTGCTCACGAAAGAGAAGCTTTTCTTTTCAAGATATTTTAAGTGGGACCGCAGACAGACATATGCAGCTTTCCTCGCTGCTAAAAATGTTAGTCGCATAGAAGGCTGAGGCAAGATTTATTCACTAATCTTACATGCGATACGTACTTTTGTCCGCCTTCTCCCTCATTTGCAACATTAAATTACGACATTCGAGCCTCATTATTGCCTCATCACATCTGGTATTGTGTATTCTCTCTGTAATCGAAGAACTGATAGCGTTGCTGCCGTTTATCGCCTTAAACTTCTTCCTTATTCTTCTTCTTGAAATCGTTCCATCTTTTTCGAGGCCCTCGATGGGCTTTTCTTGCCGTTCATAACTAAATTTTCGTCACACTGCCCAAGCTGCGCACCATTTCGTTCGACCTTTGTCTATCTAAAAAACAAATTTATCCTCTTCAATTTTTATCCAAATTAAAGATCAAGACGTGCGAATCAAAGAGAACATTATGAATATATATACGCTATATATATATAATATAATAATATATATATACATATATCATATATATTATAACATATATAATCACATTTATATATATATACTATCATATTAACATAATTATTATTTACTATATCTATAATAATATATATATATATAATTAGGTGGCCCAAGAGAACCCCAAGTTTACTAACCAACCCCAATGATGGAGTTCTAAATATTATCTGATTCGTTTGAAATTTTGCATGAAATGTTTTTTCATCAAGAGGAACAATAATATTAATCGCATGAAAAAATTTCGAAAGTTGAATTTTTTACTTAGTTCTTCTAAACCAAATATAATATATATACTAGTATATATTAATTATATATATATATACTACTTATATATATATATATATATATTAATATATATAAACTATATATAAATTAATATATATAATTTCTATATATATATATATATATATATTATATATATATATAATGTATATTAGTATATATACTATATAATATATATATACTATATAATCATAAATAATATTAAGAAATAACCACCCACACTCTTCCATATGCATAATATACTATATATATATTATATTATATATAATGTATATATATTATTATATACTATATACATATTATTATATATATATATATAAATATAATATATATTATATACTAATATATATATAATAGTATAATAATTACCTACATATATATATATACTATAATATTACTATAAATATATACGTATATTTATATATATATTTATATATTAAATATATAAGTATAACTATATATATATTAGATGACTATTATATTACTTCTATATTAACTATACTATTCTATAAGATTATATCATATAGCTATTCTAAGTATATTACTATGGTATATAGTATCATATATTATATCTTAATATATAAATATATATATATATTCATATAGATCATATATTCAAAAATATTTGCTGCAATTAAACGTCCAACAATTATTATATTCAAATTGGTCCTAGTTGTGTTTGAACCCTTACCCTTGAGATGGACTCCGATTTTACCTCGAGACCACATTGGCTACAAGGAACACCCATCATCTTTACCTCCTGAAAGCATTAGCTTTCCAAGATGACGAACGGCGTGTTTGGACACCTAATCTAAGCTTTCAGATGGTCAGACAATGAGTGTTCCTTTAGCCAACCTTTCTATAGCTAACACATCTGATCGCTAGTACCTCCGAGATTTAAGGTTCAAACCCACTTAGGACCATTTTGAAAGCTATACAAATAAATCTTTGCGTTATTGCCACAAATATCTTGCAATAATCAAACTAATGTCCGCGTAAAAAATACCCAGTGTGCCCCTGACCGAGGTGTCGGGAGGCCCGTTCGGAGCGAAAGGTCCCAAGACACTGCCTTCGCTCCTCTTGGGCAAGCCTAAGCTTCAAACGTAAAATGGTATGTTTCCTTTTAGCCAATCGTTGGTCTCGATGGTAAATCACTCTGGAAGTACCATCCAAGGGTAAATTTCACCCACTCAGACTCATTTGAAATATACTATTCATAATATTATACTATATATCCATATATGATATATTAATACTATAATATATTATAATATTAATACATATATATATATTATATATTATATATATATATAATATATATATATTATAATATATAATATATATAAATCATATTTATAGGTATTGAAAAACCTTTTTTTAAAGTTTCACAAACGACTCGCGCATTGACTGTCAATATCTGGTCTATTTTATGGTTAAAACTCAGAGATGGCGGATCCCCCGCCATGCACTACCCCACATTTACTCTTTTGGGTCATAAGAAAATAAAATCAACAATTTAATAAGCTCACACAAATCTGTTTTTGATGAAAATTGTGTTATCAAGTCATTTATCTTGTTAAGCTACTGCGTTCAAATAAAAATGTCGCAACGAATATTATTCTGAGTCTCATGCGTCTTGAAGTCCTTTTTGGAGGGATCGCCCCATTAATTTCGCCTGCCATATTACTAATTTCAAAAATAAAAAAATCTAACATATTATATATATTTGGAATCAGAAGAAAATTTTAAGCTTTCTTCCTCTCCAGTATTTTCGATTCTCTAGACTTATAGCCAACATCAAAAATTCCCCCATTTAAAAAAATTTTCCCATTCATCCTTCCCAACCTCTGTCAGGCGAAATCCCTTTACTTATATACCTATATATCTATATATATATATACTATATATATATTATATATATAATA
>JABUQX010051577.1:30000-31985 GCA_015478945.1 Trachelipus rathkii | reverse complement strand
TAATCATATTACTATAATTATAAACAATAATTTTTTATTTTTTATTTTTTTTTACATTTTCCTAACTAAAATTTTACTAATAGATTCCAAAATAAAGTTCACTTCCCTGTAGCTATTGTAGAAGTTTTTATGATATACTTTGTTTATTTTTTTTTATTTATTTATTTTATTTATATTTTCCTCGGTAAAATTTTGCCAGGATTCCAGCAATGTATTCCTTTTCCCGGTAGCTGTTGTAGTTTTTGAGATATGGATTGTGGCTCTTCTAGAGGCTGACTATATATATATATATATATATGTATGTCGAAAGAAGATATTATACAAGGTTATTATATATATATATATATTAGTTATATATATATATATATATATATTAAGAAAGATATAGTTATACTTAAAGAACATATATATATATATATATATATATATATATATATATATATATATACCGATATATATATATATATATATATATATATATATATATATATATATATATATATATATATATATATATATATATATATATATATATATATATATATATATATATATATATAGGACAAAAGTTACTTAACGCCCACACGGAACGGGAGCTCGGATCAAAAAAAAATTTTCACAGGTAGCATCTATGATACATAAATAGATGTTCTAGGGTCGAAATGAATTTTTTTTTTTTTTTTACCTGTTCTAGGGGCGAAATTATATATATATTATTTGTAAAGGTATTACACGGCAATGTAGGGGGCTCGAGCCGACGGGGAACACAGGGGGGGACGTTTTCCATACCCCGTAGGGGAGGGGCGGAGGAACCCCAGCGACACCCAAATACCAAAGAGCGGGGGTTCCGGAGACCCTCCCCGGAGGGGGGAAATAGTCCTACCCCGTAGTTCCCCGGAAGGCCGAGAGACCCCGACTCCTGCCATCGGTGCGGTATACCCTTGGGGTATTCTTTAATTACATTTTCCTTACTAAAATTTTACCAGGATTCCAAAAATGTATTCCTTTTCGCTGTAGCTATTGTAGTTTTTGAGATATGATTTTTTTTTTTATCCTAAAACGTCTATTTATGTATCATAGAGGCTACCTGTGAAAATTTTTTTTTTTTGATCCGAGCTCCCGTTCTGTGTGTGTGTTATAAATTTTTTTATATATATATATATATATATATATATATATATATATATATATATAGTTATTATTATTACAATTATAATATATTTTGCTCAAAATCCACAATAAGAAAGAAAAATTATATATATATATATATAATCTTTTTTTTTTTTTTATATATATATATTATATATATATATATATATATATATATATATATATATATATATATATATATATATATATATATATATATATATATATTTTTTATGTTTACATAAATATATATATATATATATATATATATATATACAGTGGCGTATCCAGAATTTTTTTTCGGGGGGGCCAAACAAAAATCGTTCTTTATATATATATATATATATATATATATATATATATATATATATATATATATATATATATATATATATATATATATAGTAAAAAAATAAAAAAATACTACCATATATATATATATATATATATATATATATATATATATATATATATGTTCAATAATGAAGGACAAAATATTAAATTCCTCAGAAAAAATGGAAGAATTTATATGAATTACTAAAATCATCTTACCTAAATTGTTAAATTTAATCGCCTGACATGAGAGTGAGCGAAGTCTGAGATAACATCTTCAATTGTTATTTCAATATTTCGATGTATGTAGAGGAGGGCAAGTCCAATAAGTCTTTCATCTAAAATAGTATTTCTCAAGTAGGCTTTCAGAAGTCTTAATGTTGAAAAGCTTCTTTCTACTGAAGCATTAAACACGGGTAAAATTGCAAGTATTTGCAACAAGATGTAAATATTTGGAAATTGTGACTGCGAACAAGAAACTAGTCCATCAATTGCGGTTTTTG
>JABUQX010051577.1:12500-22500 GCA_015478945.1 Trachelipus rathkii | reverse complement strand
GTATATCTTTGAGAAAGCCTTTTGATGATCTTTACCTCCCAGTATGATGTTAGAACTTCATCTTAACTAAGGTTGGATGGGGGTTCATCTGGACAGGCTCGGATAACATCACCATTTCACTGATACACAAACAAGGTCCGATAGGGAGTCATCTGAACTCGGATAATCTCACCATTTCACTGACACATATTGCGAACATATAAAGTTTTCCTTTAATTACGAAATCATAATCTCATATTTTCTGTAAAAGTTTAGGATGAGCATTTTTGGTACAAAACAATAATTATAATTAATATTTTGTATACAAAAAAAATATATATTATAACATACATATATATATATAATATATATATATCATATATGTATATATTATTATATATATATATATAATATATATATAGTTATATATATATATATATATATATATATATATATATATATATATATATATATATATATATATATATATATATATATATATATATATATATATATACAACACTGTATACATATATATAAGTCAACATATATATAAATAAATTATATATATGTTGGATTGGAAATACACGCTTTCTGCGGTTGTGAGTGTCTTTCTTTATATAATTTATATAATTTTAAATATTTAAACTCCCCCTTATGAAATATTTCCCATTTGTAACACAGTTAAACACTGACTTCACCCAGTGAACAGAGAAGACGGAATGAAGCGTTCTCAAGCTCCCTCGGATGCCCAGACCTGCGGCTATTGCATAGTAAGGCGTCATAACTACGGGGCAAGAGTTCTTACCGTTAAGGATTCCCGCCTTTGTGGTGTTCTTGTCGAAAGAAGGTAGGAAAATAGGAAGAAAAGACATACCTGAACAAGTACAGTTCCTATGCCAGGTAAATGTTGAAGAACCAATAAGCTAGCGTGAGAAAGACGCTTTCATTTTGCAAGGGAATTCGAGGTATGCCGCCGGAGGGGCGCCGTACTTTGAAATTCCTTCGCAACAAGTTTTTTCCATCGACTCATACTAGCGAAGCTTAGTATTGATTCACGATATAGTCCCCTTTGCCGGAGATGAGAACTGGTTATTATGGAAAAAACCATTTTACTTATCTCAAGGAACAAATCATAAAGAAATGAACAAGAATATAGGACATGAAAAAGAAGGAGTTCTGGTTGAACTAAACTTCTTACTAGATGTCGAAGCAAAATGAATAATAAAAATTTCTATCATAGATTCCAAGAGAATTCCTCTCCTAGGAAAGTATTCCTGAAACAAAAAGACAGTTTGGAAAACAAATGAGACCAACTCAGTGTTTTATGGAAGCAAATAAGAATGTGTGTCCTTGTTTTCTCCAAATTCTGTGAAGATAAATAGATAAAGAAAAATAGATATATAGCATAGGGATAAGGTGTGGTTCTAATTCATATGGTGTCTTTCCTAACGAATAAGCGTTTAGAAAATTTATGAATAAGTTTATTTTCTTAAATTTGCGATTCCCTTTTATGCTATCTAAAAAGAAATTAAAACTTTATCTTGGGTTATTATGGTCTTTGGTAAATCACGTTGACCTAAAATATTTTTGGTACTAGTCAATCGGTGATTTTTTGGTTGCTTTCCTTTGGTTTTTCTATTCCTAGTAACGACTAGTTTTTTACTTTTACTGGCCTAAGTTTTTGGTCGCAAACTAGAATTAAAATTTTTTAGTAACATTCGTTTAAAGATTAAAAGGAACAAGAGTATGTTAAAGCTTTTACCTTGCTTGGTCCTTTGGACTTTAGTTTCATTCGTATACTGTTTAGACTATCAAAGTTTCTTTGAAATTTTAAAAAGCTACATAAGCGACATTATAAGTGTTATTACGACAATTAAGCACTAGTTTTACTTACTAATGTTAGTAGTAACATTGTTAGAAAGAAAATTAATTCTAAGAACGTTAGTATACGGCTATTGATGTTAGTATTTGAAATGTTAATCTAATGTTAGCACTTCTAAACATCCTTTTTTATATTAGTGTCAAAAGCTATTAGTATGGCAGATCAATCTTCAAAGATATGATGGTGCTTTATACTGATAGAAATCTATAAGAAATGTTAGTATATTTTTATTATTATATCATGCGTTTGCCAACACTACTGTTTAAAAAAAAAAAAAACTGTTAGTATCAAAACGTTAAAAAATAAAAATATTAACGGAAGTGTTCATAACTATCATCTTCCTAATTAAAACATGCTAAGCGTTAAAACAAAATATTAATGGAAGTGTCAATAACTATCATCTTCCTAATAAAAAAAAACATGCTAAGCGTTAAAACAAATGTTAAGATTAGTGGCAAGATTAGTTGTCATTCTCTTACTGTTTTTATTATTTTTATCTTTCTTTTAAAAGAAAATCTTTTCTTTTCGAATTTATTTTTTCCAATGAAAATGGGGCCCTCCCTCGATAATGAATCTCGTAGGTGGGTATAGATAAAATAATAAAACATAATCGGCAAAAAAAATTTCCAATTTTTTACCAGCTGAAACCAAATATTTGTCAAAATTTTGACGGGAATTACACAAATGCGAAGCGAAATGCATAATTATCTCTCGTTAAAACCTAAGTTATTTGTCCTATAGACTAAAAAAAAATATCTTTATGCTAACCAAGTATCATATTTACACAAAACCGCTTTGAATATATTAACTGTTAATTTAAATATTTTCAAACCATGGAACCAAAGTCGAGTTGAGGCTTAAAGTCTACTTCGTCTTGTTAAATGTCATTTCATATTTATAAAGGAAGATAGGCGCATTTGAGAACTTGCTTTGTAAGCCTCTTATTTGTGCCTAAACGCTTATCGCTATTACTACATTTTTCCTTTAAAGTTTAACTTCTAGCTTAGGAAACTCACAATAAAAATCTAAGATTTGTATGTAAAGACGATATGAATACTCTTAATGAAATTAAAAAGTTCATAACTTCTGAAACAATTTGAATATTATACTGGCGGTTACATCTAAGGTTAGCGAGCAGATTGAATACAAAGCGAGTAAAAAGAGAATAAAAAAAATTCTGAAGGCTTCTCAGAACACGTAACTCTATTCCGAGCTTTAGTTCTTTCATCTATTTTTCGGGATTTTGATGCTCTGGCAAACATCCAGACTACGTCGAATAGATAAGACTCACACTCACTAGACTACTAACGTCATTTGAGTAGAAATTTTCCTCACAAGAAAAGACTTATCAGCTATTTTCTATGTTTGGGGTTTTTTTCCCTCTTACTTAATTATTCTATATTGGCTTGATGAGACTTATGATACTGGAGATCACCACCTCGTTCGTACGGCTCGAAGCCCAAAAAAGAAAACTTTAAAAGTTACCCAACATAGTTGTTTTATCTAAAGTATATCCTTAAAAGCATATTTAAAACAAAAAATATGAACAAAACTATATGTTAGATTATCTACTGAACTATTCACCAACCCAATACGATTATCTTTCCTGTCGCTCTGATTCTGATCTTGTTTCTTATCTCTGAAATGCTTCTTTCATCTTTACTCTCTTTCTAGCGCTAAATCTTAGCTCTGTGACTCGAACCAACCGTGTTGCGAGTATCACTTCTCCAAACTTTCGAAACTTTTGATCAAAACGCGTGGCTAATAGTTAGAAAGAACTAATCGTTGGTTGAAAACTACAACAGATTGCTAAAAAAAAAACAAAGCAAAATACAGCAATGAACTGATGAGAAGAAGTCATGATACATCTTCCCCTTTTACTATTCTATCTAAGTTCCTCACGGAGGAAGACCTCTAATCCTACCGAAAGAAAAAGAAATACCTTTTGGAAAAAAAATGCTTGACAATTTCTCACAGATGATCAACTTAAAACCTAAGACTGTGTTGCACACTTTCTCTCTTCCCACTCTGCCAACTATAGGATCTGGTCATGACTACATCCCTATTTCAGAAGAATTTGTTGAAAGAAATGTGGCCGACGTCTCTACTAACTACAAAAATCAATCAGCTTATAGCCTATATTCGTAATTCCAAACTAAGAACATGTAAATAGGAACAAAAAAAAAAATAATGCTAAAAGATTGCAAAATTTTTCCTAATCTACTAAACCGGTTTCAATAGGACACTGTGGCCTGTCTCCTCTCGTTGTTTTTCCTCTTTCTTTGGCAAATTTACCTTTTTGGAATGGTTCTTGGGACCATTTTCTTCCTCTCCCATAAGCTGTAGCAAAATTCCAAATAAGATTTGTACACTAGAGAAAACGTTTACAGAACCTATAGAACCTGCTCAACGATATGCCTATATGTGCAATCGATTTTCTAATCCAGGCTAACTTCATGTTTTTTACATGCACAATTATAAAACGACTAAACATAAAGCAATTTATATACAATCCATGGATTTATTCCTTCATAAATTACTGTCATAGGCGGTGCTTCCTCTTTCTGGTGATCTTTGGCAGTCCTAGCTGTTTGTTGCGCCGTAAAGTGCTTTATGCCATTTAGCCAATCAGATGACTTCCAAACATGGCCTAATTTTTGTACTATTATGGATAAGGAAAAATTCATGACGAGGCAAGCAAGCTTAGAATTAGTCAATACAATAAAATGAAAACAATTTCAAAATTTTTTAACATTCTTAATCCAAACTAGGTGTGTGCTTATTTACACAGAGATATATGTTAAAAGTATCATCCAAGAGAATCTTACACATTCCATTTTCGGCTCGCTAAACATATAATATATATATACTATTATATACTAAATATTTATTATATATATATATATATATATATATATATATTAAATATATATTATATATAGTATATATAGTATATAAGTATATATGTATGATATTTAATATATATACGTAGTGTATTATATAATAGTATATATAATATATAGTATATATATATATATATATATAATATTATATACTATATAGTATAACCTTTCATAAGTTGTATATTAGGTTGTTCTTCCCAGATCCAAACGTGCTTAGGCGATCTTATTTTAGGCATGACAATATTCTCTTCTTCTCCTAATTAAGACACTCTCAGAAATCTCACACTGAACCTCTTTAGTACCTTCCATGAGGGGGTGGCAAGTCATGCTCGGTTGAATGAACTTATTTTCTATATTCTCGGTCGTTGGACTAATTGTGAGGGTACTTGGACATCTCTTCTTCTTCCTCTGGCTCTTCAACGAAGGGGTACTTCTCGCCTCTTCTGTCTCCGTCGGAAGGATACTTCTGCCTTTCCCGCAATCTTCTATTGCTGCCTCTCTTACCGATTCTCTTTTGTAAATTGAAGATTGACTGAAGCAACGGCTTCATTGCCTAAACTGAATCTGTGTTTTACCCTATTAGTTTTTAAAAGCGAAATGTGAAATGATTTAGCTAGTGTGCAGCCCTTTTTTCAATTTTAAATTTCTCTCCTTCTGGCCCTTTCAATGTTACTCAACCCTCCTTCTCTATAAGACTGGCTTTCGGAGTCCACATTCCTGTTACCATCTTTTGAGAAGAGCCAACAATACTAAACATACTTCCAAATCCATCATTTAAAACAAAATAAGAAAAATTACTTGTTTATATGTTCCTTAGTAAACCCTTTCTCATTGAAATCCTAACGGTATACCCTGTCAAACTCACCAGTTTCGAGGTCTCTTGTTTACGGATTTGAAGTTCTTTTGCTCTGTCCTGACTTTTTTGGCTTTCCAACAGAATGGAGAAATAAATCAGTTCGATTTTTTAATAGACATAAAAAAAATAAAGCCGCTAAATTCAATTTGAAAGTTAACTTTTCATAAATTAAAGAGAAAGAAAAGTTGCTGTTTGATCCGACATAACTGTTCAATTTTCCGAAAAATGACATAAATACTGTGATACATATATATATTAATATATACTATATATATAGTATATATATATACTATATAATAATATATATATATAATATACTATAATATCTACTATATATATATAATTAATATATATATATATAATATATAAATATATCTTATATATTATATATATATATATATACTATGATATATACTATATATATGATTACATTTTACATACTCCTAACGTGGCATTATTATATGTAAAATAATGTTAAAAAGTATGTATAAAGAATATTAAAATAAATGTTCTTAGAAAAACAAACAAACTTGAATTATCCTTTGTCAATTTCCTAGAGTCAGTGTGAATCCTACCTAGTTTCCTCTCTCCTCTCTCTCTTTGACCTATCTGACCGGCCCGATCTTCGGATTTTTATCAGAATTGTCAAACCCCCGTGTCTCCTCTCTCTTAAATAAATAAAAGGATTAATTAGTAAACAGCAAACATCAGACAAGTGCCTGTGTACATTGCGTACACAGGTCTTTACGACATGCATCATATAGTGTATCCGGATCTGCAGATGGGGATAAACGAGGCCTCTCCTCGGCTTATACCGACATGCTTCTCTTAAGACTTACTGTGCACCATAGCTTTTGGAGTACGAACTATCATGAATGCTTTAGGGCCCCTTCTGGAGGTCTCTCGGGGTCGTAAGGGATCCGCCTTAGTCGACCTTCTGCCTCCGGGGTTAGCTTAAAAACTACAGAAAATTCAAACTGTTTATGCTAGACTTTTAATATTTTATCGTTGGGAAAATGCACCTACCAATTCTAACCTTTTTCACTCTCTTCTGACTCTAAAAATTTTTGACAAATGAACAAAACCAATTAGATTAAAACTAATGCACTTCTATATTTTCAAAGTGTTGTTACAAGTGGGATATCAAGTCCCTGTATCCCAAGTTATTTCCCATGCATCGATATATATATAATTAGTATTATATATATATATACTATATAATATTAAGATTATATTATAGTTATTATTATATTATATATAATATATATTATATTATATATATATGATAATATTTTTTTTTTTTTTTTGGAAACAATAATATATTAGGTGCTTTAAGTGCTTTAAACACTCGTTTTGTAGGTCCATTTTGTTACTTTTCTTAGAATCTTATGAAAAGGATCTTTTTACTTGAAATTTTTACAAACAAATATATAAAGAAAGACTAGGGAAGGTAAATTCGTTAAAAATTTACATGAATTTTTACGGGCTATTTTTGGTGGCATGAAGGGTTAATTTTTAAAAACTACTCTTTAAAGGATATTGAAAACACTTTACAGTTTTAAGAAACCATTCACATAGCTTTCAATCCTACTTCTAATATTTCGAATATCTAAATGACAAATATACGCTATACATGCAGATAGGCGTATCTCGGAATATACATAAACATATCTACATTACTATACTACTATAATATATATATATATTATATATATATATATATATGTATATATTATATATATATATATATATATATATATATATATATATGATAGTATATATTATAATATATCTATAATATATATATATTATAGTATTATAATATATACTATATATATATATATATTATATATTATAATATATATGATATAGAATATAACTATATATAATTGTAGAGATTTGGACGGGAATGAATCCGATATTCTTCTTTTAAAAGGGGATGGAGGGTTAATGCACTTAAAGACATGCACCTGGCAATAAACAATGTCAATCTTTCCGACTCAAGGTATTTTGGGGTGCTTATATATATATATATATATATATATATATACATATATATATATATATTATAGTTATAATATATATATATATTATATCATATAGTATATATAATTATATATATATATATATATATTATATATATAAGTATACTTATATATAATTATATATTATAGTTAATTATATATATATTATATATATATATATATATATATATATTATATATACATATTATAGTATATATATAATATAGTATAATATATAGTATATAGTATAGTGTACAGAGTACTATATATTGATTATATATACTATAGTATATATATATATTATATCTATACTATATTATATATATATTATACTATATATAATATAGCTATTCGTGTCTTTAACCATCTCCCTCTCTCCACATCAAATCTACTTCTTCTTCCTCGCTCTCTCTCTTCCGCCTGAATTCTTCTTTGAATTTTTTCAAAGGCGAGGCGAAGGGTTTCGGGCGGCCCCAACCTTCTCCTAAGGTTGGTAGACTGCGGGGCCGAAAGCTCCGTTAATTAAAAGTGGATTCTTCCCTGTGGGAGGTGGATCACAGGCTCTCATTACCTGTATCTGGCCGAACCCTTCTCTCCGAGGCTCTCCGATGATGAAAAGCGGGATTTTTACGATCGTTTCCCCACCATAGAAGATCATTTGACGCTTGAAGAGGTTCAAACTAGCACATTCATTACTAATTATATTAGTTCCTAATAATATCTGCCATTTTTCTTGAATTAATTCATGCAATAAAAATTTTGTGCGTTGGATTTTATCGGATAATTTAAAGCAAAGTTCCACTTGTCTATATTGTCGAGGTTGCTGTCCATTTAACCCTTTTAATCGAAAGGGTGAAGGTTGACATAAAACCTCTATCTTCTCCTTTTCTTTTAAAGCTTCAAATGCATCTCTACTGACCAACGAGACGGGAGCGGCGGTGTCAACGACAGCTGTTACGTCGATCCCTCGCTGTTTCTCCTCAAAAGTGATCGTTATTCGACAACCATATTGCTCTCCTCTTGGTGATACTTCCATCGATCTTTCAGAGGATCCCGACAACTCGGCTACTGCTTGCGTTATCTTCTTTTCTTTAGGCCGAACTGCAACTTGGGAAGGTAAAGAAATTGCCTTTTCCTCTGTTTTTTCAGTTATTTCCTCTTGATTTTTTCCGATCTCTTTTTCTCCTGCCACACTCTTTTTAACCAATTTTGGTGCTTTTAGTTCTTCGGTCGGAACCTCTATTTCTCTTTTATCAATTATGGCTAGCACTGAAATCTCATCCATATCTTCTGAATCCTCTTCATCTAAATTTGATTGGAGCGGGGTTTCTCGTTCCAATTCTATAACCTTCTGTAGCAGAACTCCTGTATCCATATTTGGATCAAAACTTCTTAAAATTGCTCTCCTTAACACGGAATGATCTCCTTGGGAATCGATATAATCCAATACCTTCGTTATCAACATGTAGTTCACCTTGGTTTTCTCGAACAAACTTCCTAAGGGTTCTCTTTTTGCCAACCTCTGATAGTTATCCATTAGGTATTTAATTTTTTGGATAAATAGAGGAAATGGAGTGTCTCGGTTACCTGTATAGCTGACAAACTCCATCATTGCTTCTATCGAAAATTCTGCACTGGAAGCCGTACTTTCCCTATATTTGAAAGGTGTTTCCCGGGGGATTGGCTTCACTGCTAAGCATGGTTTTTTCGCGTTATTTTTACAAACTAATGGTATCTGTGCCTGAGTCTTATCTTCTTTTTCTTCTGAGTTTTCCCTACAAACATTTAATGGGGCTTGGGCTCCCCCTGCGCAAAGTACTGCGGCTTCGTTTTTTCCTTTTCCTTCTTCTCTCTCCTTCCCTTCCACCACTTCTCCTTCATCCTTTGTTTCATCTTCCTTCTCCCTATTTTCTACTCCTCCTTTCCCTTTCACTTCTTTCCTTTCAGTTTGGACAAGCGTATCTGCCCCCCCCCCTCCTTCGGGTGGTGACGAGATAGCTTTCCTTTCAGTTTGGACAAGCGTATCTGCCCCCCCTCCTTCGGGTGGTGACGAGATAGCTTTCCTTTCAGTTTGGACAAGCGTATCTGCCCCCCCTTCGGGTGGTGACGAGATAGCCTTCCTTTCGTTTTCTGCCATCCTATATGACTCGTTAGTGGAAAGTGAAAGTAAAGTGGGATAAGCAGTGCTAGTGGAGCTGGGGATAGTTGAAAAAATGAGGAAAATGGTTTTATTGGGAATAACGATTTATGAGATTAATTATCTGTTATGAACTATACTGCCCAAAAAATTAATGAGAATTTACTCTAAAAAAATTTTGTGAAGCTCAAAAACAAAAAAATATAGGAAATGGAT
>JABUQX010051577.1:0-10000 GCA_015478945.1 Trachelipus rathkii | reverse complement strand
TTGCCACTGACATCAACGTATTCTGCATAGGTTGAGTCAATGTGTCGTTGTGTTGCTTTCTTCCTTATTCGCTTACTTTATCTGTTTTGGTTCTGTATCAGCTACGATGAATATTTTAATTGCGTAACCTGAAGACTCCGTCTTTCTACGACTTATACCAGACAATTGTGGTGAAGGTTAACTCATTACACTTTTTGTGGAACTCATCGGCGCGACCCTGGCCGCTTAAAGCCGTTCTGATACTCCGATCGAATTATATCACATTCAGCGAGTTGTTTCAATACATCACAAGACTATACACGCGTGAGTAACTTCCTCGAACGACGCACATTGCTCACCCTTCCGACCATTAATATGTATCATTTATAAAAGGCTTTCACTTTTTTTGCATTAAATTGTTGAGGAGGTTTTCACTCCTATTGTAATTTGAAAAACAGTTCTTTTAAACAAACCATAGAGGGTAAAGAGGAATGAATTATAAGCACATTAAAAAATCTATATTTTAAAAAAGTCACAGTAACCAAATTTATGCATAGAGAAGGAAATTACCAATTTAAACTAACAATCCCAGAACGCCTCCTACCAATATTCCAAAATCATCAAAATGTAGATAACCAGACACAGCTTTCCAATATTACAAAAAAAGACCTATTAAAGAAATTATTATAAATAATAATAAAATCATCCTGCATAATTATTAACATATCATTTGTATAATTATTATTATTATTTATTATTATTATTATTATTATTATTATTATTATTATTATTATTATTATTATTATTATTATTATTATTATTATTATTAATTATTTATTATATTATAAAATTTTGTGATAATTGGGATTACATCTTTTGATTGGGATCTTTACCTCCCATATGAATGTAAAACTTCATCTTAACTGAGGTGGGAGGTGGGGTTCATTACAGGCTCGAGATAAACATCACCATTTCACTGATACACAAACAAGGTCCGATAGGGAGTCATCTGAACTCGGATAATCTCACCATTTCACTGACACATATTGCGAACATATAAAGTTTTCCTTTAATTACGAATCATATCTCATATTTTCTGTAAAGATTTTAGGATGAGCATTTTGGTACAAACAATATTATAATTAAATATTTTGCTAAACATATATATATATATATATATATATATATATATATATATATAATAGTATTATATATATATAATATTATTATACGTATATATATATATATATAGTAATATATACTTATATAATATATATATATATATATATATATATATATATATATATATATATATATATATACAAACACGGAAACATTTTGATACCTCAAAGATATTTTGCGAGAGAACTCGGAAGAGTGGCTAAATGTTGGATTGGAAATACACGCTTTCTGCGGTTGTGAGTGTCTTTCTTTATATAATTTATATAATTTATTTTAAGTATTTAACTCCCCCTTATGAAATATTTCCCATTTGTAACACAGTTAAACACTGACTTCACCCAGTGAACAGAGAAGACGGAATGAGGCGTTCTCAAGCTCCCTCGGATGCCCAGACCTGCGGCTATTGCATAGTAATGCGTCATAACTACGGGGCAAGAGTTCTTACCGTTAAGGATTCTCACCTTTGTGGTGTTCTGATCGAAAGAAAGTAGGAAAATAGGAAGAAAAGACATACCTGAACACGTATAGTTCCTATGCCAGGTAAATGTTGAAGAACCAATAAGCTAGCGTGAGAAAGACGCTTTCATTTTGCAAGGGAATTCGAGGTATGCCGCCGGAGGGGCGCCGTATTTGGAAATTCCTTCGCAACAAGTTTTTTCCATACTCGACTCATACTAGCGAAGCTTAGTATTGATTCACGATATATATATATATACTATATATATATATATACTATATATAATATATATATATATTATATATATATATATATATATATAATATATATATATATAATATATATATATATATATATATATATATATATATTATATATATATATATATATATTATATAATATATTATATATAGAGAGAGAGAGAGAGAGACGAGAGAGAGAAGAGAGAAGAAGAATCAGTATTGTCAAGCCAATTTATAAGAGAAACCTTTATGAAATACTGATATTCACCATTCAGCTGAGGGCAAGATTCTCAAATTTATCGGCCTTAAAATTCCTGCAGTTAGGGAATTTCAACAAAATTCTCTACCTCCAAAAAACAAGGCTTCCGAAGAAAGCCTTAGATTTCTTTAATGCCACTTATGGTGTCTTTTTTTGGACAGGATCATTTCTTACGTTATGAATTAACCGTGATTTATGACCAAACAAATGCTTATCTCTCGAACAAGGACATTCAAACTATTTTAAAAAATCATAGTAGAGAATGATTCACAAGATGGGTTTCCTGAATCTTATAGACTTTATAGTCTGATCGCTCCAGCAACAACGGAATCTGTTGAAAGGAGTTTTTTCTTGCCTAAATCGTATAAAACATCCCTCCGAAGCACGATGAGTCAGGACAGACTGTCAAATTGGCCTTACGGTTTCCATAGAAACAGAAACTTTTAATAACGTTATCAAATCATCACCTGGTGTTGAAAAATTATAATAAAGTCGCAGAAGATAAGGAAAAAAAATAATTGATCTTCTTTAAGTAGCTATAGTTGGGGTACTTTACATACATTTGTATCCCATTTTTCATATATATATATATCCTAGTGAGTGAGTATATATTATATATATATTATATATATATATATTATATATATATATATATATGTATATATATATATATATATATATATATACTATATATATATATATATTATATATAATATATCTATATAAATATACCGGTATATACAGTATACTTGTAACATTTTAATATTTTGAATGCCTCCCTCATAGTTTTCGGCTCAGAGCGAGCCGCTACTGAAATATATTATATATATATATAATATAATAATATTATATATATATATTACTATTATATACTATATAATAATAATTATATAATATATATAATATGTCATATATATATATATATCCGACATATATATATATATATATAATATATATATATATATATAGTGATATACATATATATAATAATATATATATTATATTATATAGCTAATATATATATATATATATATTAGTGATGGGACGATTCCCAAAATTTCCAGCCGATGCCGATTCCGAATACCGATACCAAGTGCAAAAGTGCCGATTTCGATTCCGATTCCAATTCTTTATATACCTATATATATATATATACTATATATAATATATATATATATATATATATACTATATATATAAACCGTGAGTATATATATATATTATATATATATATAATTATATTATATATAAAATATATATATTATATATATATATATATATATATATTATATATTTTATGATATATCAATTGGAACTATAGAATATAGCGGAATCTATAGATTATAGAATTTATTTAAGAAAAAGAGAGAGATGTATACGTATAATATCAATATGCAAATATATTTCTATCTACATATATATATAAGCGAAATATGTGTATCATATTACTATATATATATATATATACCTATATATTATATATATTATTATATATTGTTATTATATATATATAAATGCCTAATTTTGCTAAATCAACTAATTTTATATATTTTAAAACCTTATAAATTAATGTTATAAAATTCTTCTTATTTTATATCGTTGCTTAAAAGAAATAATGTAGTTAATTACCTTTTATTTATTAAACCACTGAAAAATAATAGCAATTTTTAAAAATCTTACAATACCCATGAACAATTATTGTCATTTTTTGTTTAACCCTTTCACTGCGTCAGAGTTGACTCAGCGTTACACGCCATGACAGAATAAATGAAATGAATACAAACTAACCCACTGGCTGTCCCACTCACTTTATGTTGCTTATTTGTGTCTGTTTCCCCAAAGGGCCAAGCTACATTGAACTGAGTACACATAAACTGAGGAATAATATGTGTATCATGTTACTACAATGGATTACCTCAGTACATAATTCAGCGCCCCTCTCGTCCTAATGATTTTCGTTTCTTATATATAATGCTGTAGACGTGAGTCCTTACTTATCGAATCCTTCATATACTCATTAGATGGGTCTAATAGTTATTTTCGAATCGATTAAATTATAGTCCTATAACTCTCGAGCTAACTACTAAGTTTCGGTGAGCGATGAGCGAGTTTAATGTAGTCTTAATAAGAAGTTCGTCTGTAAGAGAGTAATGTCTGTCTTCGTTTCCATATCAGTACTGATTTTGTTGAAATGCAATCATCATAGGAAGATAACTTCACATTCAACCTACACTGCTTTCTCTGCGATGAAAAAAGCAAAAATGTTGGGAGAAATAAAAAAGCCAACTCAGCCCAACTCAGCCAAACTAATGCCAACTCAAGCCCAGACTAAGCCAACTCAGCATTTACTCTTATCACATTTCAATCTCTACTCTCTCTCTTCTCTTCTCTCTCTCACTCTCATAACAATCTCTCTCTTCTCTCTCTCGTCTCTCTCTCTCTCTCTCGCTCTCTCTCTCTCTCTCTCTCTTCTCTCTCTCTCTACTCTCTCTCTCTCTTCTCATCTTCTTATCTCTCTCTATCTATCTCTCTCTCTCCTCTCTCTCTCTTCTCTCCTCATCTCTCTCTCTCTCTCTCTCTAGATATATATATATCACTCACCTAATCTATATATATATATAATACTATATATATATTTATAATACTATATTATATATATATATAAGCTTTATATATTATATAAGTATATATATTATTATATACCCGATATATATATATATTATATTATATATATTATTATATAACTATAATCACAATTACATATATATATATATATATATACTGAATATAATATATATAGGTCATCTTATATATTTTGAGTATATTATATATATATATATATATATAATAGTATAATATAATATATAATATACTACTAATAATAACTAATACTAATAATATATATATATATATATATATATAATATATATATATATAATATTATATTATATAACTTATATATATATATATAATATATATTATTAAACAAAATTCTCCACTTGATTCCAACAGGGTGGTTATAGTACAGAAATATTCTATTTTTTCGACAAGGAACTCATAGGATAAGGAATTAGTATATATATATATCTATACTTTCTATTATTAATATATAATATATATATAACTTTACCCGAAGCAATTTACTTTCCGACCCGAATGGGCTCTACAGTGGGCTGGCATCGGTGCAGTCTGGGTGGTTGATTAAATCACCCCGGACACACATGTGCTAACAATTTAATCCCTGCGCGACCAGTTCTCTACCTCTCCCTATTCGCCGTCCCTGATAGCTCGTTGGATATCGGAATACTGCGACAGCACTGTATGATCATGTTTCTCTGCCTATGCCCATATATATATATATATATATAATAAACACCTATAATCACCTAAACTAGTGAGTGTACATTCCTTATAGATCCTAGGATATCTACGTCTAGGAGAATCGTAATCAAAGGAAGAAATTTTGAAGACATTGAGGCAAAGATTGGGGGGGGGTAAGGGGGTAGGAAAGAAAAGGAATAGATTGAGGGCTTTCCCAAGTAGAGATAAAAGCATTAGGGTATGGGATAAGGGGATACAATTATAAAAAGTCATCTAAGCATATAGAAACTAAGCCAAATTTTCAAAAAACCGAGCATTGATTAGAAATGTGCGCGCTCGCTGGGGCGTACTGGCGCGTTATATATGCTCCTGAAATCATTCGTGCGAGAGCGCGAGAGTCGTTTATGCTAGATGCCTCACACGAGGCTGTGATTTCACACACTGTGTCATACTCATCTTCTTCGAGCGCAGGATACAAAATGTTGCATAACGCATAAAATTATAGAAGAAAAATCAAAAGATTCCCTGCTGACAGAAGTGGAGTGTAATACCTGTACGTATGATCGCGTATGTGAGTGACCTACCTCAGTGAGCGCCATCAGTCATACTATAGACACAATTAACTTCTAACAACTTTCTGTTACCAGTGTGGAGCGCTCCCCAAATCGCCGTCACTAATATCTGCTTGCAGAAGGTGAGTTGCTTATAATCTGCGAGTCTCTCAAACACAAATTATACATCTCTGCGTGGTGCACACTATATTGACAAGCACGCTCTCTCCTCTCGCGTAAGGCATACGAGTGGCTTCCACTATTGGGCTGGCGATGCAGAATAGAGAGTGTGCATAAAATTAATCTTTTATTTGTACTTATTACACGATTATACTGAGTGAGAGAGACATACACCGTATCTTTTTTTGGGGGAGAGTGAGAGAGTGTGAGTGCGCGTGCGCTGGTACTATACAGAGTCTTTGTGAGCGTCTTATGGCTAACAACGCGCGAGTTAAATTTTGTTCTTAGAGCATAGACTGTCTCTATATATTACAACATTGACTCGGTACAATTGTTAATGGTGTTCACTATCCTCGAAGCTCTGTTAATGCTGTTATAAGTCGTAGTGATGAATTGTGTGATATCTGGTCTGGTGAGGGTAATCTTACACGATAGACATCTCTTAATAACTCGAACACTTCTTTATTATTTTAATTCGATCTCTATTATATAAGAAAGATCTGTGTCTTGGTTTGCAGTTGTATTACATTTGGCTGTTTATAAAGTCTATCTTTTCTTTAAATTCGAAAACAGACCTTTTTCAAACTGAATATACACAAAAAATATTTCTATCTTCAGCTCGCTCGCATGCCACGTCGTGTCTGCTACTTATATCTGGTGGTTTAGATGATAAGATGAGAAGAATCTGAAGATTGGTTTAAAGTTAGTGGAAACTGTTTTCCTTTCCTTTATACAACATATATCTTCGTACATCCATTGCTTAAGAAGTATCTCCCACTTTTTTATTGTTGTATTCATCCTCAAGGAATGTAGAGTTTAAAGCGTGGGATCAAAAGATAGGTAGCAAGCAACAAGATCTTTATCAGTAAATAAATGCTGTGAATCTATTTTTTTAATAAATTTTCCATGCTGATCTGTAGACCCAAGTCCCTCAAATAGTCATTTTTTCTGAGACTCTTTTCAAAAAAAAACTGCAAATCCACTTTCATAATTTGGGATTATTGCCGTGCCATTTGATTCCTTGTGGCTCAATAAATTTGTACAATCAACAAAAATTTTAAGTATTTTAGCATATATTCCGTTGTTTTCTAAGCATGCAGGTTTTGAATGACCACTGCAATATGAAATGAGAGAAGTCTTTTGTTTAAAAATTTTTAAAAGCATATGATACTGTGCTGTGGTAAATTAAATCTAGTTTGATATTCTTAATACTTGGCAATAGCTTGAGGCGAGTGCTTAAAATGACCTACGATTTGTTTGCATATGGATATATTTTTTGTTCACGTCTCTTTGTATACCTGCACCAACATTGACATCGTTTTCCCCAATTGTGTAACAGCAAGGTATTTCCTGCGAATCCTGCTTGTGTAACTCCTGCAACCATATTAGGTGCGTTAGTAGTAGGAGAGCTTTTTCGGACCCCGCTTGCCCTCTCACCTTTTTGACCTTTTTGACCGCGACCTTTTTTGGAGCTCGAAATTTTTACTGACCTTGACCTTTTAACAAATTGACCTTTTTTGGCCTTGAACCTTTTTTCGCACCAACCCGTTTGGTCTTCCATGGGTCATTTTTGGCGCACGGTATTTTTTGGCAACTCCTAATTTTTTGGCAACCCTAATTTTTGTGGCAACCCTAAATTTTTGGCAACCCTGCGAAGAAGGGTTGCGCCAAAACCAAACGGTTGCGTTAGCAACCGTTGTACGTACCCACCCTAATTTTTTCGACCATGGGTCATTTTTGGCCCACGGTATTTTTTGGCAACCCTAATTTTTTGCACACCCCAATTTTTTTTCGGCAACCTGATTTTTGGCAACCCTTCGAAGATAGCGGTTGCAGCCAAAACGGTTGCGTTAGCAAAACCGTTGTACGTTTACCCCCACCCATATTGTTTCGACCAGCCTTTGGTCTTCCATAGGGTTCATTTTTGCCCACCGGTAATTTTTGTCCTTCATTAGGGGCTCTAGCCCTTTTTTGATGTCTTTTACCTTGTTGACCATGATATTTCGCCCTACCTTACCACTATTACCATGGCGCTCAATTTTGGCCACTCGTGTCCCACCCAACACATATTTCGTTCCTAACTTTTTGAACGCATGTATGGATCTATCTAACTTGAACACCTACACGCACCACAACACACACAACACACACACACACACACACACCACACAACACACACACACACCACACGTTATACACAATATACACTCTATAACACATATAATACGCACACTCCCTATGGACCACTGACATTACCCATGAGACACAACACACACACACACACACACACACACACACACCTGATGCACAACACCCACACTTACAACTTATATACACACATTCACCTATGGCACTTATTCACTAAACACTTACATTTTCCCATAGACACTTACATTTACACTTATACCCACGTACAAACCACACTACCATCCCTTTGGTCGTCTTCCATGGGTCAATTTTTGACCCACCGGTAATTTTTTGTCCTTCCTTTAGGGAACTTAGCCCTTTTTTGATGTCTTAAACCTTGTTTGACCAATATTTCGGCCTTGACCTTCCATATACATGTCAATTTTACCACGCTAACTTGACTGGCTTTGATGGTTCCCTCAATCACCCCGGTAAGAAGTATCTTAGAGATGTTCTATTTAGTGTTTCCATCGATGATGTATTTAGATGAGGGCCAGTCGTGAGTGCCAGGTGTGCCAAGTGGATGCTCCCATTGAGTTGGCCCAATAGTGACAAGTGAGTGGCCAATGGAGTGCCAGTGAGTTGCACAGTTCCTTCCTGCCACATAGTGCCAAAAACTGAGTATAAATATTTTTTCAAGCCTTTCTAGCCTCCCCTGAGCCTAGAGTAATACCCCCAATATGGGTGTCTACCCTAGGTTATAAGGTATGAGAATCGATTAGGTGTATTATTACAATCTGCTAGAATTGCTTGCTTTGCATACATAATGATTAGTGAGTGGGTGGAGTGAGACACTTATAACCACTTACACTCGCCATAGACACTTACCCTAGCCCATATACACTTACACTCAACGCACGCACCAGGTTACACTTACACTTACACTTCTACACACATTCACTATGTTGCCCTCATCTTGATGACTCAATCTTTGATGAAGTCATCTTTGATACCAACTATATTGTGGTTCATCTTTTGATGACTCATCTTTTGTCTACCTCTAGATCATAAGCTGCCCCCCCCACCAGGCCGCAGCAAGCCCCTCCCCGCAAAGGATGGAGGCCCGCACCCGCAGGTGCAAACCGCAAGCCGGCGAATGAAAAATATATATTATATATAAGCATTTCATTTTTATTTCATACTTAAATTCATTTTTTATTAAAACATTTTCGCGAACCTCAAACTGTAACTCATACAGACCTATTTTTTAACACATATATTTATTACAATTATTACATAATATAACATATATATACTATAATAACATATATAAAATAATTTATTAAATTTTTTTAAAAAATTGTATGTAAGAGAAAAAAACCAGAGCGCCTGATATATAAACATTTGATTTTACTACAATTGTCTTTATAAATTTTATTAAAACATTAACATTACAACTACCTTAAAGCAGTAAATCATAAATCAAACCAGGTGTAACCTAACACCAAGAGGGGATTAGTATGCTTTTGTTTTACTGCTTTAACTCATGTTTTTACTGCTTTAACTCATGTTTTACTGTTTAACTATATGTTTTACTGCTTTAAACTTCACATATTTATTAACATTACAACCTTAAAAGCAGTAAATCAGTAAATCAATAGAGTGTTACCTAAACACCTAGGTGGGATTTATATGCTTTTTGT
>JABUQX010051576.1:52500-55496 GCA_015478945.1 Trachelipus rathkii | reverse complement strand
AATTAGTATTACTATATATTAGTATATAGATTATATATAATATATATATTTATTATATATATATATATATATTATATATATATATTAATTTTATAATTATAAATATATATATATTATTACTTATATATATATATATTATAATATAATTTCTTTTTTCATTTTTGTATTATATATATAATAATTGGACTAGATATACGGGCGTCACAATTAATTATATTAATGGATTATTAAACCAAAAAAGATTAAATGAAAATAGGTTTTATATATTATTTTATAGTATATATATATTAGGGGGCTCCGAGCCGCAACGGGGACGGGGGGGAACAGAAGGGAAGGACGTTTATTAACCATTTACCCGTAGGGGAGGGCGGTAGGAACCCCCGCCTACACCCAAATACCAAAGGCGGGGGTTCCGGACGGGAGGACACCTCACGTGAGGGGGGGAATAGTCCCTTACCCCGTCGTCCACTGGAAGGGTCGAGAAGCCCACCGAACTCCTGCCATCTTTGCGGGTTACCCTTGGGTATTCCTTTAGTTTAATTAAAAAAACACCCCAAAAAACAAATATTACCGGAATTAAAAAAATAAAAACAAAGAATAGAAAAAAAATTACGTTATTAAAAAATTATTTAAAATATTTAGAACTTTCGAATCATGTTCGTTAATACTTAATTCATTATTTGTATTATATACTAGCAATATTATGTTAAAAAAAAAGCAAAAAAAAAAAAAAAAAAAAAAAAAAAAAAAAAAAAAAAACTAACTAGAAGGTCGTAAAACATAACAGGTTCTATATATTTTTGAATCATGTCCGTCACGCACTTAAATATTGTTAGTATTTATATACTAGCAATATATATGAAAAAAAAAATTCCAAACTGGCGAAGTCGCGGTAAAACTTTCACAGGTCATATATATATATATATATATATTATATATATATATATATATATATATATATATATAGTATATATATAAATATATGATATATATATATATATAAATTATATATATATTATATCATGTTAATATTGCCATATTAATCAGCAATATATTATAAGATGTAAAAAAGACAAGAACTTTCTTTGGAACCGGTAAAGAATTTTTACTGTCTTCTCTGGATATGAACCACTGCATGTGCGAGTTGAGGACAATAATCCCGTGCTTGTCACTGACTGAGCTATCCTCCAACCCAAAAAAGTTGGGTTCAAGAACATTTTTAAAGCAACCGAGCTCCCTTCAAGGCGACATCATCAGGTGCCCAGCCTGTCCTATCCCTCGTTCTTTATATTGTAGATGTTAAATATTGCATATTAATCGCAATTATATAAGATGTAAAAGTAAAGAAAAAGAAGATATATAATATGAAGGTAAAGAATTTACTGCCTTCTCTGGGATTGAACCACCGCATGTGATGAGTGAGGACAATATACCCGGTACTTTACGACTGAGCTATCCTCCAACCCAAAAAAGTTGGATTCAAGAACAGTTTTAAAGCAAGTGTATTATTATTTTCTCTCGGATTCCAGGATATCGTTACTTCTATTCCAGCGACTGTCAATTTTTCTCTCTATGTTGATGACCTGGCGCAATATATTGCTGGTGCCAGGCTGCCATTTCTTGAAAGGCAACTTCAACTAGCTATTGAGAGTATTTCACAATGGGGTAATTTCCATGGTTTCCATTTCTCACCAACCAAAACCTCAGCAGAACTG
The DNA here is from genome assembly GCA_015478945.1 of Trachelipus rathkii. Taxonomy (NCBI): domain Eukaryota; kingdom Metazoa; phylum Arthropoda; class Malacostraca; order Isopoda; family Trachelipodidae; genus Trachelipus; species Trachelipus rathkii. The sequence continues at coordinate 53,781 of JABUQX010051576.1, read as the reverse complement.
TTTAGAAAAAAGGGAGTCGAAGAACCTGCGTTTTTCCTCCCGCGAATCTAACCTTATAAGGTTCACCCATTCCTGTAACTTCACAAGTCAAAACACACATTCCCCTGTAACTTCACATGTCAAATTTCTAGGACTCATTTTAGATGACCACTTAACATACGTACCAAACTCCTGAAAAACAACTTGTCATCGCGTGCTTGAACTATTACGTCATCTCGCCTCAAAATCTTGTGGTTACTGCTCGCAAGTCTCTTCAACGCCTACACACCGCCCTAATCCGATCCAACCTGGACTCTGGCTGCGTATTATATGGTCAGATCTCCCCCACTTTACTACACCTGTTAGATCCCATTCTAAAAGAAGCGATCCCTATCTCCATTGGAGCCTTCCGTCGTCCCCCCGGGTGAGCCTTGAAGTCAAATTCGATGTGATGTCACTCTCACTTAGAAAGGAATACATCATGTGTAAAAGTTATCTTCGCTTTCATACCCCATTACCATTGCTCTAACACAGTTTCTGCGAGAGTTCCCTCAGAATCCTCCTTACTGGCCATTTGCAAAAACAGTTTATAACATCCTTAACTTCCTCAACATTCTTTGCAAAATGTGCCGTTCTCTTATGACGAAGGGTATACACCTTGACTATTCCCTGCTCCCACCATTTGCCTGGTCCTGACCTCTTTCTCTCCAAATCTAGCCACCCTGCTGCCTTGTTAATGACACCATTCCTGTCTCATTCCGCAGTTCACGGAGGATTTACTCCAGTGTTTACTGAAGGCTCTAAAACAAGGGACAGTGTGGGTGAGTTTGTTGTCTTTTCTGACCGCAACCTCTCCCATACCCTCCCCCCTCATACTTCAATTTTTACGGCAGAATTAATGGCTATAATAATTCCCCTTTCTCGAATTCTATTCCTTAATCAAGACCACTCTTATGTCATTTATTCAGATTTGTTCAGCGCCCTCCAGGCGCTTAATGCCCCCTACTCTAAAAACACAATGGTATCCGCATGTACAACAATTTCTTCGGCTGCTCCACTCTCATAAGAAACAAATCATATTATGTTGGACCCTTTTGTCACGTAGGGATAACTGGCAACGAAGTCTCTGACAGAGAGGCCAAATGGCTGCGTCTTCTTTTCGGAGCTGTTCTAGGTACCTCCCGGATGCCATTAACAAGGTCATCTCCCATCAGCTGATTATTATCCTGCTCTCTGACAAGGCTTCCGGGTCTTATTGGCAAGAGTGCTGGACGAGTATCAGAGAGGGGTGATTGAAACATT
>JABUQX010051576.1:5000-12500 GCA_015478945.1 Trachelipus rathkii | reverse complement strand
CTTTAACCCCTTCTTTTACGTGAGATACGTTGATGACACGTGTGTCATTTTTAAAGATCATAACAGCGTTCAAAATTTTATTAACAAACTTGAGACCTATAGCAAATTAAATTTTACATATGAGGAATGCTTAAACAATAAATTTAATTTTTTAGACGTGAAAATGAAAATAACCAACGATGGTACAATTGAAAGAGATATTTACGTTAAAAATACCGATAAAGGAATTTATATGAATTTCAACTCATACACACCTCTCGCCATAAAGACTTTAGTTCACCGAGCGTTTAAGATATCATCTGACTGGACCCTTTTTGATGTAGAAATTAAAAGAATAACATAATACTAATTAACAATGGTTTTCCTCAATATTTAGTAGAAAAAACGCTGAAAACACATTAAATATATTGGCCGATCTAAAGACAAAGATAATAAAAACCTCATCTTCTATTACAAGAGCGAAGTGGTTGGTTCAATAAATGAAGAGGAATCTAGATTGAAAATCATTTTAAAGAAACATATCAAAGGGAAAAATAATGAACCAATCACTATTAGAAGTTATTATCAGCCAACAAAGTTGTCTTCTTGCTTTAGTGCTCGTGATGTACCATCTGCTGGCGAGTGTACCAATGTCGTATACCAATTCCATTGCAATGAGAGTGGATGTAACGCCACTTACCTTGGTTATAGCGACGAATACCCTTCGGCAGGGTATTGCAGCACAGGACAAAGACCAAGTAGAGATACACCACATATGCAGGAAGAACTAAAAAATTACACAATAAGTGAAAATGTAAATTTTTTATAAATTTTGATTAAAAAGAGGGAATTTTCGGATCTTGGCTGGCGGAGTCCCTTTTATAAGAAGGCAATAAGACCGGACATCAATATTAATATCAACGAAATTCGATACTAAATATTTTTACATAGAAGAAAGAAGGAAAAAAGACAATCTAAATTATCAACTTCACATTTGTTTTTCGTATATTTTAAATTTTAGTTTTAATCTTACTTATTATATTTGTAATATTTGTAATATTTTAGTTTAATTTTTTGCTTCTTTCATAAAATAAAGTCATATCCTTGAAAATGTCCACCGTGAGCGGACGAAAGCTTGGATCATTTCAGAAGGCAATTATTTTGTTTTATTCAAGAATTGTCCTAAAGAAAGTTAAGAAAATGTTAGAAGGTTTTTAGGATTTAGAAAAGTTTGCAAAAATTTATTATTATTTTATTATTAATTATTATTATTATTATTATTATATTTATTATTTTGATAGTGATAATTAATTATGCATTATTATTATTATTATTATTATTATTATTATTATTATTATTATTATTATTATTATTATTATTATTATTATTATTATTATTATTATTATTATTATTATTATTAAATTTTTCTAACAATTCTATGCATATAAATTGCTTAAGGCGACCTTCTGCTATTTTTTTACCATCTTACAAAATCCCCTTTTAGTTCCTTTGTAAAAATTTACTATATTTTTTTAATAGTTTTTCCTACGTTCTTAAAATCCTATTGTTTTAAGAGTCTTTTTTATTATTTATTTATTTTTTTATTTTTATTTTAGCTTTCTTTATAGCTTTACATTTTCGTTTTCAAATTTTTTTTAGGGGTGTCTATTTTTATGTAGTTTATTATTATTATTATTATTATTATTATTATTATTATTATTATTATTATTATTATTATTATTATTATTATTATTATTATTATTATTATTATTAATTATTATTATTATTATTATTATTAAAGTTATTATTATTATTATTATTAAGGCCGTAGCCAAAATTTTTTTTCGAGGGGGGGGTTGAGGTTAACAATATATATATATATATATAATATATATATTATAGTATTATATATATTATATATATATATATATATATATATATTATATATTATAATATATATATAATATATATATTATATATTATATCTTACTTGAATACAAGGGAATAATTTAGTTTATCATTGATAGGAATTTTAAAATAAAAATAAAATATTTCATGTATATAAAAAAAATCGTTCTTGTTCTCTTAACAGCAAAATGATTGATAACTTCGTCTGTTAATATTAGGTAGCTATGATTAACCGTCTTAGACATATGAAGGTTAGTTTTTTTGCTGTAGAATGTGAGCAAGTCTTTTTTTTTTTTTTTTTTTTTTTAGTTTTTTAAGAATTAGAATTTTTCTTTATTGGCGAGAAAAGTGAGAGGAGGGAAACGCTTAATAGGGGTCGATGGAAGGAACGTGGAAACGATGGGTAAAGAAGATGTGTTGATAGAAATCGATGGAATAACTTTACCAAGATTGGTGAACTATAACACAATTAAACCTAGCTCTAACACAATCAAATTTATCTCTGACACTATTAAACCTAGCTATGGCTCACGAACTTGCTCTCTCCCTGATTTGAAAAATCATGAAGAAAAGAAATTACAATTGCTTTATGCCTTGCCATTGTACATTAAATCTAACAATACGGCCTTCTTATTCCTTCATTAACAGAAAATTTTTAACAATGTTTGCTTGAAAATCTTTCAAAACAAATATCAATATGATTAAGAACAGTTGCTGCCATTAATGATGGAGACTGCAATGCAGTACATAATTGAATAAAGAAGGAAAACTCAGTTAAAGTAACAATCAAATTTACCACAAATTCGCTCGTGATTACAAACTTTAAAAGATTTAACATATTTAAAGAAGGCTTTAATATTGGTCAGCGTTTAGATTGTCCGTCATATGTATCTTAAAAACTATTAATGCTACAGTAAAACGGAATACATTGCTGGAATGCTGGTCCAATTTTAGTGCTGGAAATGTAAGAATATATATTATATATATATAATATTATATATATATATATCTATTATATATATATATAGATATATATATAATATATATATATATATATATATATATATTATATAATATATATATATATATATCAAAAAACTACAATAAGCTACAGCGAAAGGAATACATTTTTTGAATCCTGGTAAAAATTTCACATAAGAAAATGTAAAAAATAAAAAAATAAAAAATTAATTGTAAAATTTGATCACCTACTATTTGATAGTCCTATTAGCGACCCTTTTTATTGGTTCTTGCGTTAAAATAAATAGACTTTCTATTAATTTTTGCTTTTTTTTTTAGCTAAAGAATACCCAAGGGTATACCGCCCAGATGGCAAGGAGTGGGTCCGTCTCGGCCCCTTTTTTTTTTTCCCGGGGAAACTACGGGGGGGGGGTGGAATTATTTCCCCCTCCGGGGAGGGTCTCGGACTCCCCCGCTCTTGGTATTTGGGTGTCGCGGAGGGTTCCTCCGCCCCTCCGCGCGCGAACCTACGGGGTATGGAAAACGTCCCCCCCTATGTTCCCGTCGGCTCGAGCCCCCTAGTGGTGCATATAGCAAATTTAATAGAAAGTCTATTTATTTTAACGAGAAACCAATAAAAGGTCTCTAAATAGGCCTTCTAATCATATTACTATAATTATTAACAATAATTTTTTTTTATTTTATTTTTTTTTACATTTTCCTATGTGAAATTTTACCAGGATTCCAAAAATGTATTCCTTTTCGCTGTAGCTATTGTAGTTTTTGAGATATATTTTTTATTATTTTTTTTTTATTATTATTTTTTTTTTAACATTTCCAGCCTAAAATTGGACCAGCATTCCAGCAATGTATTCCGTTTTACTGTAGCATTAATAGTTTTTAAGATACATATGACGGACAATCTAAACGCTGGCCCTTAATATTTTAATCCATCTCAAGATCCGCTAAAATTTCAGCAATTGCTGTAAAAGTACTCTAAATCGTTTGAATTCATCGTAACCCATCTTGTTTCCCATGTTCGTATTAGGTTTGTCCATTTTATCTTTAGAAAAATCTTTCAAATGTTTATTATTAAAATAGTTTGCTTCTTTGGTAACCCAAAATAGTTCCCAGTTGTGCTCACTGTGTTAATGAACTTTTTAATGTATTGTACTTATAATAACTTCGAACAGACATGAACTTACAATGCCGTTGGATATTTTTGAAAGCTTGAACACTTTTAAAATTTTTCTTTATTTCTGCTTCACTGTCGTTATAACGTTGTGCAATCAGAGAGTCCCTATTTATTTCACCCTTCGTAGTATTGTCTCTGGTAGAGATTCTCCTTCATGATTTCCACAGCCACTAAGCGTAAATAATCTTTACGAACCATATACATGAGTGTTTCCTCATTTCTATTTCTATTAATATATACTCTTAATTTGCTGCGATTATTTTTATTATTCGTATAAATTAAAATTAAAAGACAAACCATAAAAAAAATTGATCTCTTAAATAATTTCTGGAAAAAAGGGCTTCAGACCTCCTCAACTCCCCTCCGGGTACGGCCTTTATTATTATTATTATTATTATTAATTATTATTATTATTATTATTATTATTATTATTATTATTATTTTAATATTATTATTATTATTATTATTATTATTATTATTATTATTATTATTATATTATTAAATATTATGTCATATATTATTATTATTTTTATTTTAATCGTTTATAATTTTATATAATTATTATTATTATTAATTATTACTTATTATTATTATTATTATTATATTATTATTATTATTATTATTATTATTATTATTATATTTCTTGTTGTTGTTGTTGTTGTTGTTGTTGTTGTTGTTGTTGTTGTTGTTGTTGTTGTTTTCATCTTCACAATGCCACAATTATTGAATAGTTAAAAATAAATACATTTTTTTAAATCGCTTTTTCTTATGTTGAATAATTAAAATATGAAATATTCTTTTTTTGATGCATAAATACATCGTTATAAAAATGTTTAATTTTTAAAGATTTACAACTCGGTAAAAAATGTTAATTGAGTTAAGAATATTTTGTGGAAAGTGTAAAGGAAAAACAGTGACCTTGAAAATGAATTGAATGAAGAAAATTGGTAAAAGTGTAAAACCGATTGTAAAAAAGTGATTTTGAGGGAAGAAAGAAAGTAAAAATGGTAATAGTAATCGTAAATGATAATAGAATCTTAAAATTAAGGGAAGATGATAAAATGGTGAAAATTTAGCCTTAATAGTAAGAAAATGAGTTAAAATGATGGTATCAGGGACTTGAAGATAAAGAAAAAAGGTAAAATGATGGTAGTAGAAGCTTGAAAATAACGAAAGAAAGTGAAATGATGGTAGTAGATATTTGAAGGTAAGGAAAGATGGCAAATCGATGGTAGTAGAGCCTTGAAAATAAGGAAAGAATGTGGAATGATGGTAGTAGATGCTTGAAGGTAAGAAAAGATGATAAAATGACGATAACATAGGCTTGAAAATTAGGAAATATAGCAAATTGATTGTACTACAGGCTTGATAATAAGGGAAGAAGGTAAAATGATGGTACTACATACTTGGGAAAAAAGGAAAGAGGGTAAAATGATGGTAGCAGAATAGTGAAAGTAAGGAATGAAAGCACAATGATGATAATTAGGGTTGAAAGTAAAATAAAAAAAAAAGGTAAAATGACTAAGGGCTTAAAATTAAGGAAATGTTAAATGATTCTAATACAGACTTAGTAGTAAGGGAAGTAGGCAAAATTACGGTAGTAGGGGTTTAATAGAAAGAGAAGTAGGTAATATTATTGTAGTAGGGGCTTAATAATAAGGGAAGTAGGTAATATTATGGTAGTAGGGGATAAATAATAAGATAAGCAGGTAAAACTAGGGTAGTAGGGGTTTAATAGTAAGAGAAGTAGGTAATATTATTGCAGTAGGGGCTTAATAATAAGGGAAGTAGGTAATATTATAGTAGTAGGGGCTAAATAATAAGGGAAGTAGGTAAAACTATAGTAGAAGGGGTTTAATAGTAAGAGAAGTAGGTAATATCATTGTCAGTAGGGGCTTATATAATAAGGGAAGTAGGTAATATTATGGTAGTAGGGCTAAATATAAAGGGAAGTAGGTAAACCTATGGTATAGGGGTTTAATATAAAGAAGTAGGTAATATTTTTAGTAGGGGCTTAATATAAGGGAGTTAGCTAGGTATTTATGTGTAGTAAGAGCTGAAATAATTTCATAGGAGGAAGTAGATTGTTCGTAAATAATTGTATTCCACGCTAGTTCGCAGATTCATACTAAGTTTTAAAAGTTATATGTATTAGAACGTGAGGTGATATTATTTTTAGTAAGTAAGTATTCTGTTTTTCTTTTCCGGCTTTTTTAAGTAAGAAAAGAAAATAAATTAATGCTCCAATAGAGCCTACCTATAACATAAATGGGGACTTTATGAATGACATTTAGTAAGATAATATATCCTTAATTAATACTATATTATATATATTAATATATTTATATTACAAATAGAAAGTAAAATTACAAGAAAATGTAAAATTAATTGGATAAAGGTGCCAATAAGGAAGATAAATGTGTGAAATGTGTGAAACTGAATGTGTGAAATTCTTATGAAGGCATAAGAGGGAAAAGAACAGAGATATATTACTTAATAATAATGTAATTAATGATAATGATGAATTTTACTTGATAACACTCATATATAATTGGGAATTGATTCATATCATTATTTATATTCATCTCATTATTATTTATTTAATTTTTATTAACTTTCACACAATTCATTTACACATTTCACACATTATCTTAATTATTATTCTTTTATCAAATTATTGTTTATAGGAGATTTCGTTATTTGTTATCATATATAATATTTTATAATATTTCACATACATCTATATGATATAAAGATTTAAGAATGGTTTAACATTGATAATATAGGTGATATATATATTTATATTATTACTTAAAATGTATTCCAATATCATTTAACGCCCCTACTATTTTAATAGTTTTATAAGCCTCTATCTGGAGTCATAATTAATTATTTTAATATATTATTTATCTCTATATTTTATATCTTTAACTATTGTAATAAAATAGTCCACATATATCATACTATAAATTAATACTATCATATTATTATTCTTACTATATACTTATTATATATTTTATATATAAACTCTACCTATATCATATATTATAAATAATTTACCTACTTCCCTTATTATTTAGGCTTACACACATAATATTACCTAAGCTACTTCCTATTATTAAGCCCCTACTAAATAATATTAACCTACTTCTCTTACATATAAAAAAAAATAAATTTTAATAAATAAAAAAAGAAATAAAAAAATAAATATATAAAATAAAGAAAAAAAAAAAAAAAAAAAAAATTTAAAATAAAAATTAAAAATTTATATTTAAAATATTCTACAAATTGGATAAAAACAAAAAAAAACTAAAAACGAAAAATAAAAAAAAAAAAAAATAAAACAACACCCAAAAAGACATTAATTAGAGAAAAAAAAGATGATAAAAACAAAAAAAAAAAATAAAAAATAATACAAAAAAAAACAAAGTAAAAAAAAAAATAAAAAAAGAATATAA
>JABUQX010051575.1:0-22500 GCA_015478945.1 Trachelipus rathkii | reverse complement strand
TATTCTTTATTGTCATAGCAACACAATAGTTTGTATCATGGTTACCAACATAAAGGTGAAATTATGTTGGCAACCATGATGCAAACTATATAGTGTTGCCATGACAACGTGAGTTGCTAGGTAAGCTTTATTCTTTATTGTCATGGCAACACAATAGTTTGCATCATGGTTGCCAACATAATTTCAAAATATTAAAAAATTATGTTGGCAACCATGATGCAAACTATAGTGTTACCATGACAACGTGAGTTGCTAGGTAAGCTTTATTCTTTATTGTCATGGCAACACAATAGTTTGTATCATGGTTGCCAACATAATTTCATATAATTAAAATATTTGAAAAAAAAAACTGTTCAGGAACTAATTTCTCCAGCTGTACATTCTCGAATTTCAATTTAATTTATCACTGCAGTCAGTCCGGATTGGTCACATAATGTTAAATTTGAATTGTCGAGGTATATATATATATATATATATATATATATAATATAATATATATATATATATATATATATATATATATATAATATATATATATTATATATATAGTAGATATATTATATATATATATATATATATATATATATAGTAATATATATATATTATATATATATATATATATATAATGATAAGGACAATAACCTCCCCTGCTGGTTTCGAACCCAACCCCTTGGTGGTAAAGAAACGTGTGTTACACCCTGACCAACGAATGAGCTAAAAAGGAAACTCACCGTTTACTTTTGAAAGATTACTATCTTCCCAGAAGAATAAGGCATGTCAGTACTTAGACATTGACCTTTCGCAAATCTCCCCGCTCACACTTGGGTCAAGTATCACACAGAGGAGGTTACTTGTCCTTATTTTACGAACTATGAGCGAGTGTTAGCAGTTCTAAATTTGTTACTGATACCATTGCTCCCTGAATCAAACCCTGTGTGGCCCTTGACCCGAGTGCGAGCGGGGAGATTACCAACGGTCACTGTCTAGAGTACTTGAGATTGCCTTATTCTTCTGGGAAGATTGTAATGATTTTTCAGGGGGGGGGGGGGGGGGGGGGGGGGGGGGGGGGGGGGAAGTAAAACGGTGGGTTTCCTTTAGCTCATCGTGGTCAGGGGTAACACGCCTTCTTTAACCACCAGCGAGGTTGCGGGTTCGAAACTCAGCAGAGGAGGTTAATTGTCCTTATCATTTTACGAACTGTGAGAGTGTGTTAGTAGTTCTAAATTTGTTACTGATATATATACATATGTTTAAATCTAAATGCCCCACGAAAATTAAGAAATTTTAAGTCTCTTTTTTTTTTTTCTTAAATATTTAAAATCTCATTGTAGTCAGATGCAAATGCAGATCCTCGTGGAGCGTACCCCTAGAAAAAAGAATGTAATTATTGATTTAGTTTTTTGACAAATGTTTGACGTGTTTGTGATACCAATTTTAGTTCCATATCTATAATATCATTCTTGCCTTTGATAAGTACATTTTTAATCTTTCTCATTGTTTTACCGTTTAAAATTTTGATATTTAAGATTAAGATTTTTCAATTTTAATTGTTCAGGGATAACATGTATATCATCATCACTAAATTTTTTATAATCCGATTCAAAGAGGACTTTTGCTTATAAAAATGAATAAAAAATGTTAAAAATTTTAAATATTTTATTTTTAAATAAAATGTTTTAACAATTTTGTTTTAATAACTTTATCATTCTCTTTAATTTAATAATCTAATTTAAATTTAAAATTTATTTAAAATAAAGAGAAAACATTATATTCAACTTCATGGTTTGAAACTAACTCATGCGTTAGTAAAAATTAAAGAAAAATGTTTCAAACATTCATAGAAATCTACAGGAAGAAACTTTGCTCAGAGACTTTTAAAGTATAAGTTTTTATACAAAGGAGGCCCAGGAAGGACTAATTTGGATTGTAAACTCGAATCCAAATCCACATCCTCTTCATTGTTGTCTTCCACCTCTTTACTGTTAATAAGGAACAAAAAGCTCTCAAAACCAGATTCTGTAATTTCTTAGTGAGATTAGATTAGATTATTATGGTGGTGGCCTCTATTGGGGCCCCTTGTCAAATGAAAATATTTCGATACTATTGATGTAGGACAAGACAAGACGCGGAATAGTCTTTTTAGGTGTTATGAACCATAGTGTAGGAAAAAAACCTGTTGAGAAATATCGATGAAGATGTGGTGAATAGATTGCGGGGTGTGAGGACAGCAAAATTTTATAGGCGGGGGAGGATCCCGTGGCATGTAGTGGCTGTGGCTGTGAGTGATGGTGTGGCCAATGCGGAGGAGTGAAAGGATCACCTCATGTAAGCGATTTCCTCGCTGACAGGAAGACCATACCAATGTCGGCCTTTATATTTCTAAAATTCGCCCCTCGCCCAGCACTCATGCCAGTAAGGCCGGAAGCTTTCTTCAGGAGCAGGATTTAATCAGTTGAATGAAGCCGATCTTATCGAATGGCATCCGAGAGCTACCTAGGGCAGTTACGGACAGAGAAGGGTAACAGCGTCGTTCATCTACCCCTCTGGAAAAGAAATAGAAACTGTGGTATATAAAGGGGGATTGAAAGGTACACTCTGATCATAACACCATGACAAGAATTAATATCACCGTGCGGGGATTATATATATATATATATATATATATATATATATATATATATATATCTTCCTATATATTATATATATATATATATATATATATATATATATCATATATATTATATTATATAATATAATATATTAGTATATATATATATAATATATATATTTATATATATATATAATTAATTTTATTTTTCCTCCAACAGACGAAAGCGCTTACACGAGGTGATACTTGCACGCCTCCGTATTGACCAAAGCAATATCACTCGGTCACTATATTCCACGGGACCCTCCTCCCATTTGCAAATTTTGCCGTCGCCATACCCCGCAATCTGTTCACCATATCTTCATTGATTGTTCCCATCTAGACCCTATTCGCCGTCGTCATTTTCCTACTTTATGGTCCATAACACCTAAAAGATTATCCCATATGTTATCCGAATCTTCCCACTTTAGGAGTAATTTTATTTTCTTGTATCTCTAAGAAGTAAATATTCTTTACAACATTTGATTTTATTATGTAATATTAGGGCTATTTATAATGTAAGGATATAGTTTTATTTAGTTTTTTGTTTATTTTTGACTGGTTGAATATTCATTTCGCCATTCAAATTTTCCTTGACATTTGAAATGTGTATGTGCCAGAACCACCCATGTTGTCGATTTTTCAATCTAGTGTGGCTGCTTCTTTGTAAGCCATGGTGGGTCCTGTACATTGACTCATATATATATATATATATATTATATATATATATACTATATATATTATATAATAATAATATATATATATATATATATATATATAATATATATATATATATATATATATATATATATATTATATAATATATATATATATATATATATATATATATATATATATATATATATAAACGCTGCCATCACTCACGGGTAGGGCGCTTTCATGGAGGGTGGGATAAAAAACAAGAAAGTAAGCCCACCCAATCCCTTGCCTAACGCAATTTTCTCAGGTGGGCGCCGACGTTGGTCCTACAGAGTGGAAGATTGAATACAGCATTTTAAACATGAAATCGAGAGTTCCATACAACAGATGTGGCTAGAAAGGAGGCACATGTAATAATAATAATAATAATAATAATAATAATAATAATAATAATAATAATAATAATAATAATAATAATAATAATAATAATAATAATAATAATAATAATAATAATAATAATAATAATAATAATAATAATATTTAAAGTCAAGTTAGAACGACCATTATTTAGATATTGAGAATTTGCCAAAAAAGAAATCAGAAAATGATGTGCGAAGAGCTTTCGAAGCGAACCACAAGAAGAAGTATATAATAATAATAATAATAATAATAATAATAATAATAATAATAATAATAATAATAATAATAATAATAATATTTAAAGTCAAGTTAGGACGACCATTATTTAGATATTGAGAATTTGCCAAAAAAGGAATCAGAAAATGATGTGCGAAGAGCTTTCGAAGCGAACCACAAGAAGAAGGTATACACATGGAAGGAGAAAATATGAGATGGATGGAACGCGAGTAATGTAGAAGAAAATGGTATCTAAAGTTGGAATGAGTATGTTGTAGATTTATTTTAAAAAAGTTTGACCGAGAACATTAACATCATTGCAATAAATAAGGTCCACCAAGTATGAATGAAGAAGTAAAATCTGTTATCATTCTATCATTAAGATGGAAACCAGAAAATCAATAGGTTAGGATAAAATTGCAAATGAAAATTTTGAACGCTCTTAGAGAATTTGCTATCGAAAAGACAACTGTTGTAACAAAATAGATCTATAAATCTGAAGTAGCAGAGATAATTTTTATCAGTATTCACTTGCATGCCAAAAGCTTAGGGAACGTAGAATGTCATAAATACGTACACCTAGTGCCATAAGTCAAGTAACCAAAATCATTCGAAAGTTTAACATACCGCGACACTTTGCAGTGTCAAATACCCGGTCTAGTACATCGAATGTTTACGTGCATGGAACTGAAATATATTATTATATATATATATATATATATATATATATTATTATTATTATTATATTATTATATATTATATTATATATATACTGATATATTATAATATATATATATATGTATTATTATATATTATATATATATATATATATATATATATATATGTATAAGTTTTTTTTTTAGTTCTTGTCTTAATCATAGTTATAATCTTGGTTGTTAGTTAATATATGTTATTATTGGTTATGTACATATATTATATTATATATACATATAGTTGGTTATTAGCCATATATATATATATTACATATATTACATATTACACACATACGCCATACTGTAGGGTGGCATTGAAGCCACACCACCAGCAAGTGTTACGAAGTAATGCCCAGTGTTAATAGGTTGTGTGCAGTGTCTCTGCGAGTGCTACTGAAGTTTTGATTAGTTGGCATGTTTTTTTATAAAGCTATGTCTAGTCTTTTATTTGCGCGATCACCCAAGAACCTTACATTTTATACTGGGAGGTGACACCTTGAGCTATATTGATATTTCCTAAGTTCGACTATTAAAACAGAGTAAAAATAGGTACTCAATAAAATAAATTATCAATCTTTAAGCAAAATTACCACTGAATGCAGCAGTGAAGCTAGGTAGAAAGCTGCTACAACCGAAGAATTTAACAAATAACATTCAGAGAAATCTTTAGAAAAGACCTGAAGAGGGTAATACTAAAGCACGATGCATGTAATGTGATAAAGCAATTTTGAGAACAATTTTATACTATTTAAAATTTTATGATACCTATAAACAAATGACTCAAGGAAGTTATCAGAATATTTTTTGTTTTCACTCAAGATCTGATATAGGGTAATAAAAAACACTTGATATGTTTTAAAGGTGATTACAAATAACCCATGACAAATGTATATGCTACAACATCCATCTTCAAGCCCTGCCTTCTGTTCGGTTAGATTACTACTTGCACACTAGTGAAGTGAATAATTTGCAAAGAGTACGTGCTCAGCCATGCAGACACTTCCAGACAGACTTTGAATGTAACACGGCACCTTTGATATGATCTAATATTCAAATTTGCATGTTTCTGTGAACCAAATTGATGGGTAGTGTTCTGCCATTAGTGTCAGATAGCTGGATCATAAGCTTAACTTAAGGTTATCTTGTTAACAAGATTTAAGGAATAAAAATTAGACCAAAAATTTCTGAAGAACAGTATTTTGCTTAATTATCATAAAGTAAGGTAATAAATGTTTTACACGAGAAAGTTGGTGAAGCAGAAGTATGAAGGTGGAAAAATTTTTAAAATATGATTTGGGAAGGTTTCGAAAGAAACAAAAGATGGAAAAAAAGATAGATAAGTGATGACGTTGAAGGTCCCCCAACTGTAGGGAATGATATTTTGGAAAATCTAAAGTATTTATGTCTGTAATAAAATTTAGGAATATATAGCAATGCCGTGCTTTACCAAATGACATACTTAAAGCAATTATTTTCTTAAATCTACAGGAATTAATATTGGTTTTAAAATAAAATTTCCACAAAAAAATAATACTTTATTAACGTAAAGGGAATTACTAATTAATCTATACTGAAATTTGCTATATAATAATAATAATAATAATAACAATTAATAATATAATACTAAAATTTAATAATAATAATAATAATAATAATAATAATAATAATAATAATAATAATAATAATAATAATAATAATAATAATAATAATAATAATAATATTTTAAATCATATCTTTGCAAACACATATTTTGACCATTTCTCGATCAGTGGCGCATTTACTCTGATTTGCATATTTGTCAATCTCTCTCCTTCCCCTTCTCTCTTCTCTCCCCATGTATCTCTCCACACACCTTATGTACAGTATCGTAATACTATTTTGGAACATTACTAAATGATAATAATAATTACCACTATAAAATGTAATAATAATAATAATAATAATAATAATAATAATAATAATAATAATAATAAAATAATAATGATAATAATAATGACTAATTCAGTAGGATCTTTAACCGAAATGGTAATTTTATTAAAATTGTGTTTTTTTCCCACTTTAGAAGGTATTTTTTTTTAACCAATAAGCATGAAGATAAAGTTGCCAGTCGCTTCAAACGGCTCTATTTCGAAGAAGCTAATTAAAGAAATATTAAATTTTAAATCTATGTAAACTAACGTAACTCAACATAACCTTACTTGACGTAATTTATTTTTTCATTTGCAATTTATTTCACTGCATTGTTTAAAAAAAACGCATCTGGCACCATGAGCGTTTGTAGATTTTGTTCGATAATATACATAGAAAATAAAAAACAACCAAATTTTTATTCTTCCCCCCCCCTCCCCAACAAATAATTTACAGGAGAAAGATCCTACCGAATGTCCAATAATAATAATAATAATAATAATAATAATGATAATAATAATAATAATAATAATAATAATAATAATAATAATAATAATAATAATAATAATAATAATAATAATAATAATAAATAATTAAAGAGTGAATAAATTCTGATATTATTATGAATAATTCACTGGGGAAAAATTTTTAAGCCTTTTTCTGTTACCCATGAAGAGGCAAAACGGTTGTGTATACAAACATGATCTAAATTCAAAAAAAAAAAAAAAATAAATAATAAAAAATTATACACGCCCAGAAAATTTCATATTGATAGAACAAGTAATAAAAAAAGATTTCGAGATTTTTTATTTAATGAATGAAAAAAGATTTCTGGCATTTCAAAAAAAAAATTGAGATATCCTTTTATATTAATCGTATCAATGTGAAATTCTCAGAGCATGTTTAATTGGGAAAGAAATATTTTTTTAAATCATCTGTTTGTAAACATAACCGTTATGCCTCTGTTCACGGGAAAAATTAGTTTGTATTGGCAATTTTTTCAATATTTTCATGTGAAAGGCTACAAAACTGAATCTTAGAGATAAAAATCAATATGGTTTTTGCATTCAACACAACAATATAATATATATATATATATATATATATATATATAGTTGTTATTATTGAAGATATTATACATATATATATATTATTAAGTTATTGTTATACATACATACATATTATTATTATTACATACATATTATATTTATATATATATAATATATATACATACATATTTTATTATTATACATATATATACATATTAATATTATTATTATATATATATATTATTATTGATATATATATATATATATTTTATTATTATATAATACACATATTACTATATATACAGACATGGGGATAAATAAAATTTGTACAAGGCACTATTATTATTATTATTATTGGTTGGTTATTGGTTGGTTATTATATATTGTTATTACAGTTAGAAGATAGTTAGTTACACATACACTATTATGCCATACGCCATATATATACTATGCACTATATATATATATATATATATGTATATACATATATATTACATATATACATATGTTATGTTATTGTTATTATATACATATATATTAGCAAAGAGCAGTTAAATATAGGCAGGCCTCTACAAATATATATATATACATATATATGTAAGTTATATTATATATATATATATATATATATATAAAGGGTGGTTAAATTGTATGGGCCGATGCTGAATGTGAACCACACCTAAACGTCAATTTTTTTACTGCATTTCATTTGACATTTTTCAATTTCAGACTTACTCAATTTGAACCATGGAAAGATACACAATGGAGCAACGTGTTAAAGTTATTCAGGCTTATTATGAAAATGGGCGTTCAAATCAAAATGCATATCGTGCACTTCGTGATTTTTTTGGTCAATTTAATCGTCCAAATGTGCGTACAATCGGAAAAATCGTGAAAAAATTTGAGCAAACCGGGTCTGTAGGAGATTTGAAAAGACCAGTGCATGCTCGTACAGCTCGTACTGCAGAAAATATTGCTGCTGTTCGCGATAGTGTGGCTGAGGAGCCATCCACTTCAACTCGTCGTCGTGCCCAACAATTGCACCTCTCACGCTCGTCGTTGATGAACATTATGCATAAAGACTTGCATTTAAACGCTTACAAGGTGCAATTGACTCAAGAACTAAAGCCTCTTGACCATACAAAACGTCGTCAATGGTCAGAATGGTGGCAAGAAATGGCAACAGTGGATGATCAATTTTCGAAGAAAATCATCTTCAGTGATGAGGCACATTTTCACCTCACTGGATTCGTCAATAAGCAGAATTGCCGCATTTGGGCGAATGATAATCCAAGAGTGATTGTCGAAAAACCAATGCACCCACAAAGAGTGACTGTTTGGTGCGGTTTATGGGCTGGCGGCATCATCGGGCCGTATTTTTTCCAAAATGAGGCCGGTCAGGCAGTTACTGTGAATGGTGTTCGCTATCGTGAGATGATAACGAACTTTTTATGGCACGAATTGGAAGGTATGGATGTGGACGATATGTGGTTTCAACAGGACGGTGCCACTTCCCACACAGCTAACGAAACAATGGCTCTTTTGCGTGACAAATTCAATGGCCGTGTTATCTCACGTGGTGGCGATGTCAATTGGCCGCCAAGATCATGTGATTTGACACCGTTGGACTTCTTTCTTTGGGGTTATTTGAAAGAAAAGGTGTACGTCGATAAGCCAGCAACAATTCAAGAGCTAAAGGATGAGATAATTCGGCACATTAACGGCATAGAACCTCAATTATGCCTCAGCGTCATCGAAAATTTTGACCATCGGATGGAGGTGTGCCGCCGAGGTCGCGGCGGCCATTTGGCCGATATTTTGTTCCATACATAATTGAACCATACCATATTATCATAATAAAAAAAATGACAATAAATTCCTAAGTAATTTGTGTTTTATTCAAAATCAACATCGGCCCTTAAAATTTAACCACCCTATATATCTGTGTTACCAGATTGCGAGATATGGACCCAACTATATTATTATTATTACATATATACATATAAGGTTGGTTGGTTATTGGTTGTTGTTGGCGCAGCATAGCAGCAGTTATAGCAGTTAGCATATAGCATATATATATATAGTATAAATATATAAGATATAAAGCATATATAAATATATATATATATATATATATATAAGAATATACATTAAGTCTGAATATATATATATATATATATATGGAAAATAAATGTGAAAAACACATATGCACATAGTTACATATATAAGAGTATATATGTATATATATATATATATAAATGAACAAGATTTTGTTTTTATTATTAAAACAGAATTTGGAACCCAAAACTTAAAACACCGCAGAAGAAACTTTCTAAAAATTGTACAAAAATGACACAATTATATATTGTTCAGATGTAGCTAAGAAGGGGAAGAATAAGTTGAATTAAGATGCTTGAAATTGCAATATCATACAATGCAAAATAACTGCGCAGACACTATTTAATAAAAATAATAATAAAAAAAGTAAAGTGAAATGAAAGCTGAATGATTTTGTTTTTATAAATATTGAGATTCATTCCAAAGTCTACAATTAAAATATAATTCTTTGAAATTGGGAGCAAAATTGAGGAGTGTAATATGAAAAATAAATATTTGATAAAAGTATTTTGTTATCACTCCAGAATAAAATAACATGAATTCATCCGAATTGAAAAATATTAAATTTTTATAAATTTGAGAGATTAGTAAAGAAAGGGTATATGATGACTTATTTAGCCTTTAATTTTTTACATTTGGTTGAGTAGACTGAAAGGGTTCCAATAATGTAATTTTTATACTTAGCAATAAACTAGTTGGTTCTCAAACCAAAAGCATATTCAATTATCAACTGACTAGAAGTAAAGCCATTTTCACTTAACGAAGCTTTAAGTTTTGTAATTTGCTATTTATATTTTTAACTTTTTTTATAACTGGAAATAAATATATTGATATAGTTTACTAGAGACATTTAAAAATTTTCACTCAATTTTTAGGTAATGCATCAATTGTATATCCTTTGCATTAGCAAAAAGGCATTTGAGTCTCCAAACCAAATATGATTTTAAATCTAAACAGAGAGAGAGAAAGAGAGAGAAAGAGAAAGAGAGAGAGAGAGAGAGAGAGAGGAGAGAGAGAGAGAGAGAGAGAGAGAGAGAGAGAGAGAGAGAGAGAGAGAGAAGAGAGAGAGAGAGAGAGAGAGAGAGAGAGAGAGAGAGAGAGATATAGAGAGAGAGAGAGAGAGAGAGAGAGAGAGAGAGAGAGAGAGAGAGAGAGAGAGAGAGAGAGAGAGAGAGAGAGAGAGAGAGAGAGAGAGAGAGAGAGAGAGAGAGTACCCTGCAAATAGACATCAAAATTTTGTGGGTCTTCTTCTTGGAGTGTTAGTTCTTTTAAATGAATGCTTATGTTCCTCATAAAAAACGAAATTCTCACCCCTCAAAAAATAATAATAATAATAATAATAATAATAATAATAATAATAATAATAATAATAATAATAATAATAATATAATAATAATAATAATAATAATAATAATAATAATAATAATAATAATAATTAATAATAATAATAATAATAATAATAATAATAATAATAATAATAATAATAACAATGATTATAATACTGTGGTAATACTATAATAATAATAATAATCTTCATACACGATAAATACTAGAAATTGATTATCAGAAGATAATTTTTTTTCCAAACAAGAAGCAACCTCTTCCCAGAAAAATCTGACTTTTTAGGGGATATTATGAAATAAATATTTTAATTCTTGAATTTGTATTATTCTTTCTTGTAAATAAATTTGTAATATAAACAAAATGGGAAAATATATTTAAAGATGTTTTTACCAAATTTTACCAAATATCAGAAAAATACATCGAAAAGTATGATATTTAGCTATGCATTTAATAGATAAATAAAATTTAGATAAATAAAAAATTTAGATAAATAAAAAAATTAAAATTAGGAGTGAGAAATAAATTTCTGAAAAGTTTTTTACTAGAAATAGAAATAGAAATAGAAAAATATTTCACAAAAAATGTACTAAACTTCGATAGTGGTTCTCAAGGACCTTCTATCATTTTCACTTGTATTGTATTTCTCACGAAGTGGCGAGTACGAAAAAATATATAAATTAAATACTAATTAAGGAATGTGTGGAAACAGTACTATTTCTATTTGTAATATAATATAACTTTTATAAAAAAAAAATAGAAAATTTGACACTTTTATTCTAATTAAGTTAAAATTAATGACTAACATTTAGGAACACTAAGTTATTTATTTCCATAGTGAAAACCAGAATAGAAAAATCAACAAATAAAAACCCTATCCGATATTGAATCATAATAAGGAATTTTAATAAAAGCTTAAAACAAACTATAAATGCAATAATATTAAAAACTTACTCTAAAAGGATTATTTTCATTTAATTTATCCCATGTTAAGGTAGTTTCAATGAGTGCGTTTCCTGGGTTATACATGGCTTGCACCAGGATATTATCAAATGCTCTTGAATGCATTGTTTCATCTAAGTACTTAAATACTTTTTTAACTTGTAGCTGTAATTAATGAAAATATTTACACAAGTTTATAAATACATACGTACTGTATATAGTTAAATATTTTATAAAATTTATAATAGATTGAAAAGGTCTTTCTTTCATTAGGGTTAGAAATATTTATTTGAGTATTATATATATATATATATATATATTATATATGGTATATATATATATATATAGCATATATATATATATGTTATTATATATATATATATATATTATATATATATATGTATATATATGTTATGAGTGTTAAAGTATGGATTTATAAGTATTTGACCTGAATAATATTATGCTTTGTTTAATTTAGTGCTGTTTGCTAGGTTAGTTAGGTTAGGTTAAAGAATAAATAAAGCTAGTTTATCTAAAATTAATTATTAATCCCCCAATGTTAATGAATACAATTGTGCTACATTAATTTATTGGATTTTTGCTCCTGTGGAGTCAACCACTATAACAGCTTTCTATATATATAGTATATGGTATATATATATATATAAGATATGTATATATATATATATATATATATGTTAGCAGTTATATATGTATATATATATATATATATATATATATATATATATATATGGTTATTATATATATATATAACTCAAAGTAATTTAAAAACTTACACTTTTTAACTTTTGAGCATTCTGGAAAATTTCCAAGTTTATTATTGAGATATAATGAAATATAATTTTCAATTTTTTTAAACATTCCACCAGTGTCAATTATCTGCACATATTTTTGGCATGCGCACAAATCTAAAGGCATTCCAATATCTGTACGTTCTGGGTCACTGGTAAACGCTAGATAAAGCAAATGTGGGAATGATAGTAGTATTAGTCTCCCAAATATTTCATCTAATATATCTCATTTATTTATATATATATATATATATATATATATATATATATATATATATATTATATACAGGGTGTTATGTAGTATATATTATATATATATATATATATATATATATATGCGTTATATGTATATATATATATATATATATGTTGCTATATATTGTTACGTTATTGTTAAGAGTTAAGCTGTTCCTTATATATATATATTGCTATTTATATATATGGCATATATATATAGCAGCATAGTATATATGTTATGTATATATATGTATATATATGTTATAAAAAGATATATATATATATATATATATATATATAATATTACTTGAAATAAACTGATACTTTTATCACATTTACTATGACTTTTCATAAGATGATTTGTGTCGTTGTACTTTTCATGTAAAATATCCCGAAGGGTTTTATAGACATCAAGAGGGGTCGAAAACTTCAAAGAATTTTCTTCAAGATTTTTTGAAGCAACGGGGAATCTAGTAATAAAAAAGTCAAAGTTTATTTTTACCCTACAAGATTGAGAATGAAGTTGATTTACTTTTTTTGTAATAGAAAACTCTAATAAACATTGAAAAAATTTAGTTTTTGTTGTTGTTGTTGTTGTTGTTGTTGTTGTTGTTGTTGTTGTTGTTACTATAAGTTATATTCTACCTATAAGCTCAATTTTTTTTTCTTTTTGAATACTGCTTCTAATTACAGTTTATTTAATTAATGTATGAAACAATTTATGGTAATTATCGGGCAGAACCGCTCCATCACCGATTTTTATAGAAGTCACCTCATAGACTCTAAAAAAAAAAAGTATAATGAAGCATAAAAAAAAAACAAAGACAAAAATGGATGACACTCTTTTTGAAAAAAGTTACAGACTCGCAAAGTTGTGAATAATCCCATAGGCTGTTCTTATACTACAACTGAACGAAACTTCATTCTATCGCATTTTACGGCGTAGGATACTTTACAAATCGAAAAGCAAATAAAGACTATAACCGAAAAAAAATTATAATTCAATATCAAATTTAATAATTCCTTCCAATCCTCGTTGCCAGCTCTTGTGGTTCTTCGTAATCTTCTCTTTTTTTTTCCACTCTCTCTTTTCAATGCATCTGACCCGACCGTGAGTCACCTTAATATATATGCATATATATAGAGAATATATAAAGTATATTATATATATATATATATATATATATATATATATATATATATATATATATATATATATATATATATATATATATATATATATATATATATATATTACTCATTTTATACTTTTTTGCAAATCTGATAAGTCTTTTATCGGTGTAATTTTGGCGCAAATGTAATCAAGATTCGTTAAAACTTCGTCGTCTGTTCTTTGTCAAACCTGAAGAAGTTTAATTAATAAGATAAGTCAATAAAAAAGGCATCGTCCAAAGAAAAAGAAATATAATGATGCAGATACAAAGCCACTGAACCATAAATACCAAAGTTGGTAAGAAGCTCATGCAAGTGTTTCTATTGAATGCCATTTTTCATTATGTTAAGAATATTAAAATTTAAGAACTGAGGATATAAGAACCCTGTTACAGAGTACTGTCGAACCTTCATATAATATAATTAAAATTTTAGGCTCATGTCCATTATCTCTGTCCAATGAAGCTGAAGTCATTTTTTTTATTTAATGCCATTTCCAACAAATGTTGAATTATGCATATATAAAGAGTTAAACCTATTTTCTAGTTATATATACTTATATAACTTGTTGTTTTGCTGTTTGCCGGAAAGATGGGAAGAATAAACATATAATAATATTGGTTAGGTTGCTGAGGGTTATAAGTTTACAAGTAAGTTTTATTATTTAAGTTATGTTTAAAGATGATTTAAACTTTTTTTTAAAAATATTTTTTAAAGGTAAGTGAAGCTCTTTTATTACACTAATGTTTTGCTTGACTCAATACAGTTTTATTTAGGATTTTTTTCTTCAATGTGTTCTTTGGATTCATGCAACGATAGAGAGTATGGATCATGGAGGATGAAGACATGATCCCTGTGTTATTTAATTATATTGCGAATTTTTACATAAAAAGTGTTCCATTAACTATTAAACAAAATTTATTAATAATAATGTATGCACATCATTTTTAAAACTATAAAAATGACAAAAACCCTTTCATGAAACCACACTCAGGAACAAACGATGAAAAATAAGGTAAATTATCTTCATATTTTTCCCAAATCTGTTTGACGAATCTTTCCATAAACTTATCCTTATTGTCACCATAAAAAAAGTATTGTTTTTTTATTGGTGATTCCATTCCTCTCTTCAAGTGACTTAAATACTTCAAAATTTGGTTCGTCAGCTTGAACACCTATTCAAATCATTGTGTGTTAAAGCTGCACCAAATGTGACTGAATGTTCCCGCTGGTAAGTAACTTGAAGTCATGCGAATACGATTGGAGTATTCTTTATATATATGATGAGTATATATAGCGTATATATATATATATATAAGAGCATATAGCAAAGAAAGAGTTGTTACAGGCATATATACATATATATATATATTATATTATTATTATTATTATTATATACATATATATATATATATATATATTGGATATTATATTATGTATATATATATATATATTATTACAGTTATTATATATATATATATATATATTATATGTATATGATATATGTATGTATATATATATGTATATATATATATATATATATATATATATATATATATATATATATATATATATATATATATATATATATTTTTATGATGTATACATGAAGATATATATATTATGTTATATATATTATTGTTATATATATATATATATTAGCAGTATATATATTATATATATATATTACAGTACATATATGCATATATATATATATGGCTACATATTATTATTATTATTATTATTATATATATATATATATATATATTATATATATTATTATATATATATATTATTATTATTATTATTATTATTATATATATATATATTATTTATATATATTATATATTATATGATATATATATATATATATTATATATATATTATTATTATGATAAATATTATTATATATAGTTATATAGATATATATATATTATTGTTGTATGTATTACATATTATTATATATTATATATTATATAAGATATATTATATATGTATATGTATATATATATTATTATATTATATTTATACATATATATCTGGTATATATATATATATAAAGATATTATTATTATTAATAGATATTATTCATTGATTGAAGCACTCCAGAATAAAATAAGAACTTGTAAACCGAGAGATGACGTGGATTTCGAGGGTGTGGAGGAGGAGTGGGAAAATTTTAGGAATAAGATGGATAACTGCGCGAGAGAAGTATTGGACATCAAAAAGATGGGCGCAGGGAGGAAGGGTACTGTCTGGTGGACGGAGGAGGTGGGACGAGCCATAAAGGAAAAAAATAAAGCGTTTAGAAGTTGGATGAAGGAGAGAAGCCCAGAATCTAGAGTGGAATATGTAACCCTTAGAAATAGAGCCGAAGTATTGAAAAGGGAGGCTCAGAATGAGTCTTGGGTGCGAATAGGTGAACAACTGAGACAAGATATGACCGGAACTAAAAAACTAATATATAATATGGCAAAAAGATATAGGAAACAGGACTCGTCAGCAGGACACTTAGTTAAAGACAAGGAAGGCAGATTGAAAATAGAACCAGAGGAGGTTAATGATAGATGGAGCGAGTATTTTTTCGAATTATACAATCCAAATATAGAGGTCGAACGGCGGGGAAGAGCAGAGGATCAACACCAGGTTGATATCGCTGTTGAACAACAAGCAGGTGCGGAAAATCCAAATAATGAACAGATAATATCAATGGAGGAAGTGGAGACCGCAATAAACAGTATGAAGAATGGTAAGAGTACAGGTATCGACGGATTACCTGTCGAAATATTTAAGGGAGGGAAGGAGGTGGTGCAGTGGATGTGGAGACTGTTCAACGGATTTTGGAGAGAGGAAAGGGTACCAGAGGAATGGGGGAAGGCAATAATATGTCCAATATTTAAGAAGGGAGACAGAGGTGAGTGTTCCAACTATAGGGGGATATCTCTTCTGCCCCATGCTTTGAAGATATATGAAAGGATTTTGGAGAGGAGACTTAGAACGAGTGTGGAGAATAAATTGAATGAGGCCCAATATGGTTTTAGACCGGGAAGAGGAACCACCGATTTGATCTTTAGCTTGAAGATGGTGATTGAGAAGAGCTGGGAGTGGGATAGAGACATCTATGCTGCTTTTATAGATCTAGAGAAAGCGTTTGATAGTGTGCCGCGGGAGAAGTTGTGGGAAACGCTTGGAAATCCGTATTATGAGGTTGAACCCAAGTTAATAAGAGTGATACGTAGTCTCTATGTCACTAGTAAGAGTGCCGTCAGAACAGCGTTTGGCTTAGGAAAATGGTTCCATGTACAAGCGGGAGTGAGACAGGGAGGAGTTTTGTCTCCTCTGCTGTTTATCATATATATGGATGGGTGTATCCGAGAGGTTGGTTTGGAGGAGGATGTTGGAATTGCTATGGCATATGCAGATGACATAGCAGTGGTGACAAGTGACAGAGCGACTCTGCAGAGAGCGTTGGATAGGTGGGGAGACATATTGCATAGAGAAGGATTAAAAATAAATAAGGAAAAGACGGAGGTGATGAAGATCTCTAGAGAAAGAGAGGTGCTTGACATCGTGATAGAGGGGGAAAGGTTGAAGGAAGTGGAAAAATTTAAGTACCTGGGTGTTACTGTAAACGTGGATGGAGAAATGGCCGGAGAGATTGAGGAGCGTATAAACAGGTTTTCGAGGAGTGTGGGACAGCTGTATGGATTGCTGAAAAACAGGCATGTACCGAGGGATGTTAAGGTTTTGATATATACGACAATACTAAGACCTACTCTCGTATATGGGTCGGAAGCTTGGACCCTTACCACCAGAACAAAAAGCAAGATTGTGGCAGCAGAAATGAGAGTGCTGAGACTGATAGCGGGAGTGACGAGAAGGGAGCGAAGAAGAAATTCGGAAATTAGGCGCGAGCTTGGAATAGAACCCATTGATTGGTTGATAGAGAGACAACAGCTAAGGTGGTATGGCCATGTCCGAAGAATGAATGAGGAGAGATACCCTGCGAGATTCTACGACTGGCAGCCAGAAGGAAGAAGACCTGCTGGGAGACCAAGAAGAAGATGGAGGTGGGTGCTATGTAAGTGTCGATGGTGAAGCGAGAAAGATCCACGCCGAGGTGGAAAGAGGGAATGATTCTACCGAGACATCCCATGAGGGCTTGGCAGAGGACAGACAAAACCAATCCCGTGCGCTTGGTGATAGCAAAGTATAAAGAAATAGCAGGCATATAGAAAGATATACATATTAAGGGTACATATGGTAAGCGTTATATAAGAGTTAAGAGTTAAGAGCAGTTATATATATATATATATATATATATATGTTATATATACATATTTATATATATATATAATATATATATATATATATATATATATATATACATATAAGTTATATATATATATAGTATATATATATATATATATATATATATATATATATATGATATATATATATATATATATAGTAAGGTATATATATATATATTACTCAACACAGAAAAAAATATTGATGACATATGTCTTGGTGTCTCCAGGGTTTGTGTAATAAACACCATACAGTACCTTGTCTCCGCAAGGAGATTACTAGAGTTTAGAAAACACAGGTGCGACATTGCTCAATACGTTTATTTCGTGACAGTACAATGCATACACTTTGCTACCTGGAAAGTGCAACTTGTGGACGTCCTCCCAACCATAACGTAACGGGTCAGCGTCCCGTATGTTCAACTACAAAGG
This sequence comes from Trachelipus rathkii, assembly GCA_015478945.1. NCBI lineage: Eukaryota > Metazoa > Arthropoda > Malacostraca > Isopoda > Trachelipodidae > Trachelipus > Trachelipus rathkii. The sequence continues at coordinate 3,522 of JABUQX010051575.1, read as the reverse complement.
AGTAACACCTTTTCTGGCTCTGATGACAGCTTGCATACGTTGAGGTGAACTCAATATGAGATTTTGGATATGTGTTCTTGGGGTATGTTATCCCATACTTTCTGTAACTACTTCTCATTCCAGCTCGCGATGGGTAAAATGTGTAAGCGCTGATTGTTGAATTGCCCTTTTCAGGTGATCTCAAAATTGTTCGATGGTGTTGAGGTCAAGCCTTCGCTGGAGCGAGTTCAGCAAATGTACATTGATCACACATAGAAAGTCGTAAGCGCTTTTTCTATGTGTGTGGGAGCATTATCGTGCATTAGATAATATTGGTTTCCTGTGAACGGGATAAAATGCATGATATGATCCTGTAATCTGTGTTCCAGGTAGTGTGGCGCATTAAACTACCTCCGCTGCATAGGGACTAGGGAGATACGGGAGTCAAACAAATACCTCCCAAGAACATTTTAAACCAACCTCTGAGCGACTTTTTTGGTGCGAGGTTGCACGTGCAATAACGTTCACCACGTCTACGCCGCACTCTAACGCGACCATCTGTAGATTTCAAGCATACCCTGGTTTTGTCTGTAATCAACACGCGCTCCAGTCCCTGACTATCCAATGTGCGTGATTGTCAGCGAACTATGGTCGTTGTACTTTGTACACGGTGGTTACATGGAGTAGTTGTCGGACAGTTACGGCCGAAATTGGCATATACTCTGCGATCCCGAGGTTATTCCAAAGGTCAGCACCACTGAACTCTATGCTTTGCAACACCTCATCCGCAAACATAGCTCGTCCCTTGTTGTCGTAACCCTCTTCTTGACCTGTCCGCGACGTCTATATTGCGACCCCGTATCACGGAACAGATTAACCATCGGATTGATCGTGGTATGATGCACACCGAGCACATTCGTTACATACCTCACTAGGTAGCCTCTCGTTAAAAGGTCTGGCCTATCCATGATGTCAGACTTACTGGCTGCAGAGTGCTTCTGCACTGCGACATCAATTCTTTCAACGCAATCGATTGATGTTGCACTAAAACACCAGCATACGCAGATATGGAATAAACTATTTACACGCCACCTAGCAAGCTGCCGCCATCTGTCGGACACGTGATTTATTTACTACTTAGGCTATATTTCATCTGCTTGGTGACAAACCATAAGGATTGGAAGATACTTACGAACATGAAGTCATATTTCCTACGTGGTGCGATAATTTTGAACATTACATATTATATATACATATATATATATATATATATATATATATATATATATATATAGAGTTATTATATATATATATATATATTATTATTAATATATATATATATATATATATAATTTTAATTATACATATATATATATATATATATATATATATATATATATATATATATACATATATATATAGTAGTAAGGAGGGCACAACTAGCAGCCAGACTGACATCCGTTAAATTTGGCAACCTAATCCGTTAAATTTGGCTACCTAATCCGCTACTTTACGCATTTTCGGTACTAATACTTCGCATTTTTAATTTAGCCACTTTTAACGTTTTGAAACGGAAAAGTAACGGAAGCCAGATTTTTCGTTAAATCTGGCGCCCTAATCCGTTAAATTTGGCCCTTTTTAGCATTTTATTGTTATTTTTAGTTACTTTTTTTAATTTTTTTGTCCATAACTCAGGTCAAGAAGCCCCAACCCGGGAGGATTTTCCGTGTGATTTTTCCCACTAAGGTTCTGCACTTCTTCAAAAGACGGAAACCATTTTGTAACTGCTGGGCACCTGAAGTAAGTCTATTCGCCTAATAGAGCTTCAATGTGGCCTGTAGTAATTTCATTAGATTTTTATCGTTTGATACAAATGTTAAAGTTGGTTTTTAAGGTCAAGCAGAATTTTGAATTCCGCGGTCTGGAAAAGAATTCGACTTCCGGGAAATTCTGAGCCTGAACTCATGATTTTGAAATTCCTGTAAATGAGCCCCTCAAAGGGGCTTTTGATCCCAGAATGCTAAAGCAACGCAAAGACTGAAACATGGAGGCTTTATGGTTTGCTTCCTGGCACGGAAATGGAAATGAATTCAGCATGGAGTCTAGAGACCCTGAAGTCCCAGTTTGAAAAATAAAGAAGAAATGCATGGAATGCAAAAACAGAGGCAGTTAAGAAGAAGAAAATAAAGGTAAATAGCTTAAAGTGGGCACAAAGAAGAGAGGAAGAAGAATGAGAAGAAGATGAAATGAATAAGAATGATAAAGGAGGAGTAGGAGAAGTTGACTAGTAGGCACATACCTTCCAAAAGCCGTGGAGCTGGTGTGGTGCTCAGTTAGTAAACATTCAGTTTAATACATTATCATTACTGTTCACATAACTGATTCTGTTCTATCATGTACATATCGTCCATTGTATTGCATCTTACAAAGATAACCCGTCTTTCTAAATGTTCAAGACTGACATTTATATTTTCAAATCTCATTTTCTTTTTATAAACGTCAATCAAAGATATTTCCTAAATTGAAAACAGCTGCATATTGCTTTCTCGCTAATTTTTTTTTGCTAAGTTTTTATTTTTACATTTATACTTTGTGTTTAATTTAATTTTTATAATTTTTATTTATTTTATAGTTTTTTTATTTAAATTTATTTTTCTAACTTTATTTTTTTTTTTACATTTTTTTCTTTGTGTTTAATTTTTTTATTTTTAACTTTTTTTTTTTTTAATTTTACTTTCTATTTAAATTTATTTTTCAAACTTTATTTTTGTAAGTTTTATTTTGCATTATACTGTTTAATTTTTTTTTTTTATTTTAAATGTCAAATGATATTTTTCTATATGTTTTGCATTTCTTTGTTTAAAAATTTGTTTTGAACTAAAATTTCTCGGTAATTTTTATGTTTATAAACTTAGTACTGTGTATTTTACATACCTTAGCAGTAACTCAGTAAATCAGTAAATCAGTGGGCAGTAAATCAGTAAATCAGTAAATCAAATCACCTACCCTTCCTATCATCCCTTGATCTATTGATCATTTGATCAATAATTCATTGATTCTGGCTGACTGGGTTGATTCAACTGCATTGTATAACATAACACAAAATCCCTTTATTTATTTTGTTTTGTTTTCTTTTTAAACATTTTGGTTTTTACTAAAAATTTTATTTTATGTTTATAACTTAAAATTCTTGTATTTTTTATATATCTTCTAAAGCAAAAATCAAAATCAATCTGCCCTCCATACCTCCTACCCTTCCCCACTTGGGATCTATTGAGCTATTGATCTATTTATCCATTGATTAAAGTCATATTTTTTACAACATAACACAAAACTTGATTTATTTTTGTTTTTAGTTTTCTTAAACATTATGCTTTTACTTATATAATTTATTACTTTGAAGTTTTATTTTTGGCCATGTGTAATTATTTATTTTAAATAATACTGCTCTTTGAAGCGGCGCACGAAAGTAACGCGAAAAGCGGTCTCAATGATAAATGCGAAAAACGGTTAAACACCTGAACCGATTTGAAACGAAGTACG